>QAOA01003631.1:238574-279849 GCA_003255065.1 Cercis canadensis | reverse complement strand
TTTTTTTTTATTACTGCAATCTTGCTTTGCATTTTGTCCTAATTTGCTTATGAGCAAGTCGAGCAACTTGTGTTCTAAGAAGAGGAAGGTCAAACTTGTCCAGAACTTTTACATAATGAACGGTTGATCTTAGTCTCTTTTAAGCACGCGGATTTAATTAAGCTAGTCGTGAGATGTGCTTAATTATAGATCCTACTCTACATTGCCCTAGGCCACTTTGCGGCGAATCATGTTCCCCTTGTATAACCCTTTATTTATTATTTTTAAGACAACAAATGAGTGACAATTCTCGACAAACAATATTGCACCTTGTTTTTCACTTCTATCTTAAGAATGATCTTCATGAGACCTATGTTTGGAATTGTTAATAAAATTTCAAAAAAAAAATCACACTATTTTAGAGACGTAGATCGATAAATCACTAGAATAATACAATATAAACTCTAATTTCCAGTTGGATACAGGAAATTATAATGATGAAAATTGACCTCCTACGCTTATCATCAAGATTTTCATTTCAAATTCTCTGAATCGAGTTGGTGTATGTTCATATTCATACAATTATGACTTATGAGAACATGTACGTCTTCTTGGGTTTCTGTCTCTTTCTGCTGATATGTCGCTATTGACTCAAAAATATCTGAGGGCTCTTTTTAGTCAAATTCCTGTTCTGTGTGCTTACCTCAATTTCAGCCCCCTCCATTATAACATTTTGTTGGTTGAGTTCGACAAGATCAATCACTTTTGCGAAATATATTCACTGCTTTGTTGCACTATTTCTGTCTGTGAGTTGGTATATAGGAAACCAATTGAAAATCAATTGGACGTGCATGTTTGTTAAAAAATTGTATGCTTTACCTCAGAATATATATTTTTACGTGAATAATGGTGGAAAGTGGTAACCACACTTAGTTTGATTACCTTACCATGCAATAAAAAAGGTAACTGTTTCAAATTTAATTAGAAGCCTAGGATACCATATTCAATGCAAAGCTAACAATAATAAACGGTAATTAAGTTAATAATTGGGAGAATTGAAAATGAAAAAAAAAAGAATAAAAAATTAAATAATTAAACTATGATAACTTGGTTACTCTGATAAATATCTGGCACAAGACTTCTCTGTCCTAATTGTCTATCCATTTTAGCTAAGTTAGCTTACAATTAAGGTGCTTAAGTGGAAAAGGGTTTAAGTAGATCAAATCTTAATTAAGTTCAATTGTTATTATGTGCCCAAAAAAATGGATTCTAGAATGTATATCCATATGATTAATGGTCGAAAGATGTGACGGGGCTCATTTATGGTTTAATACTTTAATTACCTCATCATGCACTAAGAAAGGGTACGTGTTTCAAATTTAATTAAAAATCGATCATATTCAATGTAAAGCTAACCCATTTTCAGAGTATATAAGTTATTGGTTATATATAGAGTTGAAAGTACCAAGTCTAGAATTTAATCATATCAACTGATTATGTAATAAATCTCTATATTACATAGCAACATAGTGTTTACAATTTTTATGATAATTATAAATTTAAACTTATAATTAAAATCTGAATTAATTTATGGGTGATACATAAACACACATAGACACACTTAATTGGAGAAAAAAAAAAAAAGGTTAGTGACCTATATATGATATGTCAATTTCATGAATGGTTTATAAGCAGGTGTATGTCATGTCTATAAAAACCGTTATGACATGTAGATGATATTATTAAATAGTAATGAATTGATGATAGTAAGATTTAGAGGGTCCAAATCGAGATAATGAAACTGATAGGGACTAAACCTAATCCCAACTTAGAATATAAGACAAGAAATATCAGGTTAAAAAAGTGGGTTGGTAGCTAGTGAGAGAGAGAGAGATGACTTATATAATGGTATAGAAGAGCGCATGGCACAAGAGGCTGCGGTGTGCGCCCACTTTGGTCGATGCTGCGCAATCTGAATCCTGCATCCTACTCAGGAACTACTTGGCAGTGACACAGATCCAACTGGGTTACTATACAACTACAATGTCGGAGCAGCCACTTTCCATTTCCAAAACTAGGTCAAAACCATTAACCCTGCGCCCCTCCCTCATTGGTTCAATTCAACCCTTGTCCACCTAAAAAGTTTCTAAAGAAGTGGCTTATAATACCAAGTCCAAAACAACAGGGACCATGGTAAACCATTTTTTTTACCAGTTAGTAAATTCCACCTAGCAAAAGATAAATTAAAAATGTTGTTGTCACGAAGCTCAGACTTCACAGTTTGATCTTAGATATCAGCCCATGTGAAATCTGAAAAGCGAGCTAAAATCCAGCTCACTAGTGACAAATTCTATTCCTTCTTTATCTCTTTTGTTTTGCCTTCCAACTGGCTCACATTGAAATCTGAAGCTTTACATGCTACCATGTTATGTTACTTATGTATCACAACTCCTATTACCCAATCTTAATAGTACATCGAGTTGACACATAACCACGTAGAACTACTTACCAATTGTACCTGGATAAGATTTTATAATGTGTACATGTTCCACTGACTAGGGAACTATAGCCTATAGGGCCCACATGTATAATTGAGTTTAGATCCTAATGAACCTTTTAGAGATTTAGAGATGTGACAAACAATAAATGGAAACATGATTCAAGATATATAAATGATAATATATGAATTTATTAGTTGCTAATGTTAAGCAACATTAACTTTTATATTGCAGCGAGTGTTTAGGAAAGATTTTAAGTACATTAACTAGTTCATCTTCATGATTTAAACCAAAGCATAATGTTCATGTTGAGATTGGAGAATCACTCGCATATACCTTGACTAATTCACTTCTTTAAATTTATTAAAAATGTGCGATCATGCCTAAAATAAAGAATCCAGAAAAAAAATTACTTGTAACACGCCCTCAAAAACTTCATGATGAGTAGGTAAGATTCATGGCATTTAATTGCACATCACATATTCACTTCCACTGGTAGGCCAAACCTTGAATTGAATATATATTAAGCAACATCAAATTTCCAAAGAATGTGACAACTCCAGACAAAGTGCTATAGAGGTAGCCCCTCTTCTTGGAATATGATCATATCCCATCTAGTCCACACCTAACCAATATTGTTTTGGCTGTAATCTCCAGCATATATCCACTGGAAAAGCTGGTTTGGCACTATGAATATTTATGAATATAATGCTTGGCTCCTGGATATCGCATTAGGCACAGAGCAAACCTGCTCATGCACTATTAAAAATAGACAAAACAAGTGTACCTCCTTCACTTCAACGATCATCGCCTTTTTTTTAACTCAAAATTGCTCCCTCACGTAATGTGTCACAATCTGTTAAAATTCTAGTTTCAGCCCACGCTTTAGATATAATTATTATTTTTTTTATAATCATTGACTACCCATGACGTTTTCCGCTGTTTTGAGGAATTCTCTTTATAGGAATTTAGAATCAGAATTTACAAGTTGCTATCTGACTTGGGGGTGACCACCTGATAGCACGTGACCTAAGCAATGTTGAATTCGGGATGTTGTACGTAGTATGTATTAGAGTAAAACCTTTTTTTAGTCTTTGAAAAATATAGCTATTGACAAATTTGTCCTCTAAAAATGTTTGGTGACAAATTAGTCTTTGAATTATTATTTTGCTGACAAATTAGTCTTCTGATAGGCAAGATCAGTGAAAAGAAAATGAGGACTTGAATGAAAAAATGAGGGCTTAAACATAACTAGGCAAAATCAGTAAAAAAAATTTAGAATATGGGTCTACAGGGGTCCAAAACTTTTCTCATTAAAGTATCAGATGACTAATTTGTCAGACAGAATAATAATTCAATGACCAATTTGTCACTGAAAATTTTTAGAGGACGAATTTGTCAATAGCTGCATTTTTCANGCTTTAGATATAATTATTATTTTTTTTATAATCATTGACTACCCATGACGTTTTCCGCTGTTTTGAGGAATTCTCTTTATAGGAATTTAGAATCAGAATTTACAAGTTGCTATCTGACTTGGGGGTGACCACCTGATAGCACGTGACCTAAGCAATGTTGAATTCGGGATGTTGTACGTAGTATGTATTAAAGTAAAACCATTTTTTAGTCCTTGAAAAATATAGTCATTGACAAATTTGTCTTCTAAAAATGTTCGGTGACAAATTAGTCTTTGAATTATTATTTCGCTGACAAATTAGTCCTCCGATAGGCAAGATTAGTGAAAAAAAAATGAGGACTTAAATGAGAAAATGAGGGCTTAAACATAGCTAGACAAAATCAGTGAAAAAAATTTAGAAAATGGGTCTATAGGGGTCCAGAACTTTTCTCATTAAAATATCAGAGGACTAATTTATCAGACAGAATAATAATTCAATGACCAATTTGTCACTGAAAATTTTTAGAGGATAAATTTGTCAGTAGCTGTATTTTTCAAAAACTAAAAAAAGATTTTAGTCTATGTACTAATCTTTGACAAAGGATTTTAGACAAAAACGCAGAATATTAATTCTACCCGTAACTGGCGCGTTTGGCTGTTTCTATGTGCGAGAATCACATTATGGCCTTGACTTGCTTCTGCCTAACGTGGTTGAACAGCTCAAATTGTTACACAAGCAGACTTTAATTAGACTTTCCTGAATTTGATATTTTTTTCCTTTCAAATTAAATTGTTGAAAATTTTATGACTGCGAGAGTATATTTTCTTCAATTTCTGCTACTGATTTTCGTACTTTTTGATATCAGTTCCAAAACCATGCACGGCTACTTTCTCTTTCAATATGATTCCAATTTTTTTGTCACCTCCAACTCAGCTTGCAACTTAGAAAATTCAAGATGATTGTGACATGATAAGTAAGGTATAAAATTTGAGTTGTATAAAAAAAAAAAATTAAATGAGTTTAATTAAATTTAAAAACTTTCAAAGTATGTGAACACCTTGATTTCTTTCCAATAGGGTAGCTGCCAAACTAATAAAACACGACCTTGTTTTTTTCTTTTTATTTCTTGGTCTTTCTATCAGTTTTCTTTTGTGGCTGCTGCTTGTACTTGTTTATTACTACCATTTTCTCTTTTAAGTTTTTCAATGTCTTGTCCTCTGCCCTAATCATTTTCTTTTTTCCATATCTTCCTTCAGACATTAATATCTTAACCTTTTCTTTCCTCTTCTTTTTCTAACATTATCCTTCCCCACCAGACATTATATTACGGATACAACCTTCAAATACAATCCAAGCCATATGTAAAGCCTACCCAACAGGATAAGTGCAAATAATGCTCTCTAAGAAGAAAAAAGTGCACGTGTCCACATATATAATTGAGAAAATGGGATTAGGTAACCCCTTGTTTTAGTGAATCAATTATGGCTTTTAACCAGTTATGTGCTATAAATCGTGAAGTAATGTACCAAAATAATAAATAATAAGCAAGCCTATCAAACTGTTTTTAATGGAAATCTTACTAGACGCTTTAAAGTAATTAATACTTAATTAGTTATATATATATATGTAGTCATTAATTTTTTGAGCATAATTGTGTGCACCTGCATGGATATGGCAGTGTATGTGTGCATATACTAGTTATTTTGGTATGCTTTCTTATAGCGAAAACATATCTCTTAATTATTGATCCCTTCATTGGTTTGTTAGTTTAGTGGCCTCCTATTCAACTTAAAAAAGTAATCATGGGTTACTAAATAAAGTCAACTTTCTAATGGGCCGAAGATTAGATTTTGATAAATTACGTGATATATCCTGTTTGTTGAGATAGAAAGAAATTGCCAGAAATTTGGAAAGACTGCATATGTGTACTTCAAACGATTGGAGGGAACTTGATTGGTGACTTTTGAAACATGGAAAACAAAATAGACATACAAATGTCAAATACCATAGTCTAATCACATCAAAAAAACTAAATAATAAAATAGTATAGTCTAGTATTGCAATTGAAGAAAGGACAAAGATATTTTGCCCCCTATGTACAGTACTTTTATTCCCCTTTCCTGCAACTAGGTTTCCCCCTCTTTATCTATTTGTGATCCTCAATCTCTTGTAAAATTATAATTTTAATTAAGTGAATCTAGAGAATAAAATGAGAAAAAAAAATTAGCCATAATATATAGGAAAATGCTTTACGATCAAACAAATGATAAGATTGGAATAGACTTAATTGGGGCTTAGGTTTTATGCTTGATTGTGACTAATCAATTATGTCATAAGCTTTAAGTGCTTATTAGAAGTTATTCTGAAAATATCTGGTTTCCATTTTCCTTGCAGCTCCCATGTGCAAATTAATGCATTGTTTTAGTATCAACGTCAGTAAGGATTATGTGCTTGACATATAACAAACAGAATGCGTTTGAAATATGTTTTCTTGTATTTGGTTTAAGAATATGTTCCATATGCTTACAGGGATTACTTTATGGGGGAAACACACCCTGTGTGTTGCTGCTGCTCCATCCATAGAGCTTAAGGAATATGCATAAACTAAGCATACTACCTGTTTGAGAGTAGTACCCAATGAATGGTCCAGATCAACAACTGGGATACTGCACCAATCGGTCAAGTACGTACCACTCTTAATTGGCCATCCTTCATTGAGTAACTAATGCTATTTTGACACTAATTACTCTCATATAACATTTTACACACATAACGTCCACTTAATTTTTTTCTTTACAGCTTGAATCTTTCACACTATCTCTCAGTGAATCTAGATTCTAGATAAACTTTTTCCCATTCATCACTCAAGTCCAAAAAGTGTTGCTGTAAAATTTACCTTCCAGCTAGCTGCGGGTGAAATAATTGGAAGTGATTTTTCATGAAAAGCGGCGCCAGCTATGTCATAACCTATCTAAGTCAATAAAATAATATTCCTTCTGCCTACTTGAATAGCATCAGCAATGCAGAACCAAACACACAAAAAGCATCAGAAACCCATTGCTGGGTTCTGGATTGAGGATATTTCCAGTCTGTTAAGAAATTAGCAATTTAAGTTAAAAGAATCTTATTGATAAGACACCAAAAAGGACTTTGAGATCACAAACGAACAACACAGTAAATGCATATACCCAGTTTTACATTGAACTAGAAAAACCTCCACTCCCTTTAATATTATTACTTGTTTCTCCCTTAAGACATCACCGTCGTCAACAAAGATAACCCACTTTTTACGCGGAATAAAAATTCAGGTTAATTATCATAATTAGATCAATTCACACCACAAACCCTTGCGGTCAGATGAGTTTTATTCCATTTGCATATAACACAAAATTGTTCCTCGAAGGTTCAAAGAATTGTTTTTGATGAGTGAATGAGAATAATAAAATTCTATATTCTGCCAAGAAGCTGACTTAATTTTCGTCCTATTATATAATTAATCTTTTTCTAATTAGATGTTCTCATTGGGTGGGTTCATTATTATATATGTTGGATTTGGTAATTTGATACAAAGACTTGTTTGCTGTCAAAAACAAGCAACGTTGTAATAATATACTGAGATGTCACCCCCCATGTCATGCAAGAATGAAAAACTTTACCCCAACCCTTGCACTTTTTTCACTTTCTTGTTACTTGAGGGGGGAAATGAAAAGAGAAGAGAAGAAAAATCTATTCTCTGAAAAGAGGAATGTTTCCTTTATCAAAATAGGGAAGGTTGAAGTGATAAAACCACCAATGAACTCACTTGCGAGTTGCTAAATAAATTCCCATATCTCTAGAAAATGGAAGCCACATCATCAATAGCAGAGCACTTCAATTAGTAATGTTTTTTAAGCATTATTGGTATCTATAATGCTTTACCAACAGAAAAGCACAGGGCACTTAACAAAATGTTCCCATCAGAAAACAAAGAAGGTTCTTAACCAAAATGTTCTAGATAACATGATATTTAAAATGACACGAAGAAAATTTGTCAAATATGGATGGTGCAAATCAGTGCCATCTACCACTCGCAATAGAGTTTATGGCACATAATGTTCTATCACTCTTGCTTGTACAGCAATATTAGACTCTGAACTAGAAACTAGAAACAATAGGAATTTCGAAGTAGCCTCTTGTATTGAGCAAGTTGAGAGAAAAGCTTCTCTATTTGAGCAAAGTTTTGCATCCACAAGTTTATTAAAGACGTAGACAGCACTTTCTCCCTTCTTTCCATTTTCTATATTCTTTTTTTTGTTTTCTCCTTTCTTTCACATTCTTTTTTTTTTTTCCCTNCCCTTCTTTCCATTTTCTATATTCTTTTTTTTTTTTCCCTTCTTTTTTTTTCCCATATTATTTAAATCTTCCACTTGGCGTTAAACAGTAGTCACCAAGGACTTATAAATAGAGCAGCCTGAAGGCTCTTGTTGGCAAAATCATTCATCATCTCATCTTATTTCACACACTAAAGAACTAAAGATGGCAGAGAGCCTTCGTATGGCTGTTGCAGTTCTTGGTACTTACTTTGTTCATTCATTAACTAGCTCCTTAGCATTATTGAGCATTACTCATAACTCTGAGTCTGCAACAAAAAATGTGACCCATTTGGGTGTTTCTTGCAGGGAATGCTGCTTCAGTTTCTCTTTATGCTGCTCCAACGTATGTTACATTCCTCCATAGCTGCTTTCATCTTCTCCTTTCTGGAGAGTATGAAACATTATTGAAGCTTTTTTCTCTGATTTCCTTTTGCAGGGTTACCTTCAAAAGGGTCATAAGGAAGAAAAGCACAGAAGAGTTTTCATGTGTTCCTTATATCATTGCGCTGTTGAACTGTCTTCTTTTTACTTGGTATGGAATGCCTATTGTAAGCTACAAGTGGGAAAATTTTCCTCTCGTCACAGTTAATGGTGTTGGGATTGTTCTTGAGTTATCCTATGTTCTCATTTACCTCTGGTATGCTTCACCCAAGGGAAAGGTAAGCTATAATTTGCTCTAACCTTCTTTTTTTTTTCCTGTATTTCATTCCCTCATTCTTATAAGTTAAAACATGTTAAGCTCCACAAAATTTAAAATCCTTCTCAAATTTGCTAATGATTCATCTTGTTTAAAAGAAAATTCAAAATATAAGCAATATGAATAAAAGCAGCAGCATTTTTCATTTTTTCTCATATTAACTCCACAGCTACAAAAAGAAAAAGAAAAAAACTGAAAATAAAAGTTTTCGTTATTTTATCTTTCTTGCTAATATAAAGGAGAAACGCCGAAGGTTAGTTTCCCTTTTATTAAAAATGGTGGCTAGTTTGTCTTGGTTCCAAACATACTAGTTGCATGCATGAAAAGAGTGTCTTTAGAACTCATGTTTTAAATATGAGTAAGCAATTTCTTCCTGCTCAATCAAAATTTTCTTTTGACGAAGGAGAAAAGAAAAGCAGAAGAGGAAACAAAAAATATGTGACTTACGAAACGTAAATGTAGGATTTGGAATTTTTGTGTTTAAGCCATTTGTTTCTGCCCTGCGTCCATGTTGCAGAGATATCAGTTTTATATTAACTTGCATAGATGAGAATAATATAGTTTCTAAATCTCATGAAAAATACAGGTTAAGGTCGCCATGGTAGCAATTCCACTTCTCCTAGTCTTCATCGCCGCTGCTCTTGTCTCTGCTTTTGCCTTCCAAGAGCATCGTCACCGAAAACTACTCGTGGGCAGCATAGGCCTAGTGGTTTCAGTTGCAATGTACGGAGCTCCTCTGGTTGTAATGGTGAGTCATCTTTGTCTTCCACTCAAATTCGTTATAATAACATTTATGTCCTTATTTGCTAACTTAAATGGAAACAGAGAGAAGCAGAAGTTAAACAGGGGAACAGAGTAGTTCTATTATGCTATCTAATTCTAATCCACACGCTACTCCACAGTTATTAAGTTTTTCGCCTGCACTATGTATAACATAATTTCATTTTCATTATTGCAGAGGAAAGTTATACAAACCAAGAGTGTGGAATTCATGCCACTACCATTATCTATGTGCTCATTCGTTGCCAGTGTGCTGTGGATGACTTATGGAATTATTATTCGCGATATATTCGTTGCGGTTTGTGACATGATCTCTAAGTTCATGATTTCATAAAGCTTAGGAAAAGCTTGAATATACTGAGATTGTATTTATTTAACTTTTTACAGGGACCAAGTGTGATTGGAACCCCCTTAGGCATCCTCCAACTCGTTCTCCACTGCAAATATTGGAAAAGGAGAGTTATAGAAGAACCAAACAAGGGGGACCTGGAAAAGGGAAACTTAGAGAAGGTGAACTTGGATAAGGTGGGCCTAGAAATGGGGAACACAGAAAAGAATATGACCAATTATAGCGACGGCAACTCTGTGAACAAGGACAATGTTGATGGGAAATGTTGAAGATTTCAGAAAGTTCTGCCTAGATTCTGGCTTTTATGTTTCTGTCTTACCAAAAATATGACCTCTTAAGCCATAGCAGCTAGCGCGTCCATCGATGTATTCATCACATAAAATTTAGTCATACTTCCTAATACATGTCCTGAGAACTGGTTGGAGCCATTCAGTATATGTTCGTTCTTTATATTTTTTTGGGCCATGATTTAATATATGTTCAATGAGGCTCAAGTTTCCAATTTATGACTTCTTTGTGTTAGGAAGTATTCCTTCGGAAATATGATTAAATGGCATTGAAACAATATAATATACACACACACATTGCCAACCAAGTAATGGCATGAGAAGAACAGAACATTACATTAATATCAGCACCAGAATTCTTCATTAAATGATGATCTATTTTGATATCCTCTTAAGAATTTAATTCCTCAAAAGGGGTACAATCTGGTGCAAATTTAAGAACACAAAACTCGACCAATTAAATCAGAATGCAGATGCTATTTGTGAAATGATTTTTTGAGGTACTATACTAAACTCTATGAATGAAGTCCATGTGCACATTTCCAAATGCATATTTGTTTCAAAGTCCCAGTATTTGCAGCAGTTTTTATGTAAAAGCAGTAGCCAATCCATAGAGCCAACAGTTAACAGCAGAGTCACCAGAAACTTTTCAGTTCTCCTATACCGGCAAGATAGCTCCTTTCTTTTGTCTTTTCTTCCCCTCAAAGAAGGAATAGGGATTTGGGGAGGAAGTTTGGATTCTCTGAAAGCCACTGATAGAGAGAATAAAAGTCGAAGTGTCACCATTTTTCTCTACCAAGGGCTGTTTGAAAAAGAATTCAATGTGGAATAATCCTACCTTAGTTTAGTTTTTATAATAATAAAATAACGGGCGTGGCAAACTGGTTCTCCTCCAGTTTTCAAGTCTCTTAACCCTGCTGTGTATTACCTGATGTATGCTAACAGAATATTCTCTATATCCATTATTTGGGTTCTTCCTAAAGAATTTGGCAGGAGAATACTGTGGCATATTACTGTTGTATAAAATGTAACCACATCATGGCCAGAAAAAATAACCTCATTATATTTATGCTTCAAAAGATGTTTACTGAAACAGAATAGGCATCTGGCGAATGAATGAGAAATCATAAAAGCAAGATCTTGTTAACTTTAGGAGATTGGCTCTGCTTCCCCACCAAATCATAATTAGTAAAAGTGAGAAGGTTGAGAGGAACTTTGAGTTAATCAAAATGAAAAATCGAATATATGCTCTAACGATAAAGTCAACATTGACCAAGGCCAACTCATCTATCATTTTTCTTCATGATAACTTCTTCCACCAATCTTACTCTTGGCATATAGGCCCATGATACCAATACCCATTAACAAGTTCTGTTTAAGCCACTAGTTTGGTGAAAATACGTGGATGAATGATGCTTGAACATAAGACATGATGCCACAAGTTGGGCATGCATCCATAAGGGATCTTTCTACATTAACTTACAGTTCAAAATTGTTGTTGTGACAATCTAGGCATGATGAAGCAGAGATACAAGGCATGTGCTGTTGAGTAAAATTTAAAGTATGCAACTCTAAATTTACTAGTATTGGACCCAAACAAGTAAACAAATTACTTGTATTATACCCACAATAAAAGACACTACAACACTTTGCAAGGACCACTCACAATTTGAAGAGAATACAACACTCAAAAGAAAGCTCACAACTCAAGACACCACTCTCATGTAAAGAGATGCTTCACTTTCTCTTACACACAAAACAAGCTTAGCTACTCCTATTTATAGGTGATGGAGGAGGTAAGAACTACTAGCCTAGACACATGTAGAATAAGCTACAAAGTTCTAGAATAAACTACAACATATCTCAAGGTTTCTAGAACCTTCTAGACAGCTCCAGAGTCTTCTAGGATTGTCTAGTTCCTTCATCCAGGTTCTAGAATGCTCTGGAGTCTTCTAGAAGCTTCTTCATCCTTCCAGCACCTTCTAGGATGTTCTAGAATTTTCTAGCACCTTTTAGCTCATGCTAGTTTACTCTAGAACATTGTAGAGTCTTCTAGTCTACTCTAGTTATCTCTAAAATTTTCTAGAAGGGAGAAGACAATGCTGCATACCTTCTTTAACATGTGCAAGCATAAAATGATAAACCAGAACAGATAATGTCAATCTAAATTCTTCACAAGTGCACATGGTCGTATACTTTGAAAGCCTCTTTAACTGATGATTCAGCAATTATCTGACATCACCGAGTTCAAAGTCACATGGCTTCCCTTTATCATATTCATTAATCTTGGATTTGTGGAAATAAAGGTAACCAAAATATTGTAGTAGTCTGTCTCTCATTTCCTGAAATAATCTAGCTGTCAGTTCTTGCGTACCCATGAATTATCAAGGGACGTCTGTTCCACCAACCCGAATAATGCATCTAATCAGAATGTTATATACTTTATAGCATATTCTGAAATATATGGCTTCTATTCTACGTACATCTAGATGGAGATGCGCAAAATCCTTTGGGAACCAAAGAATGAAGTTAAATACAAGAGAATAAAACGTGGCATTTGCAAAATCAGGCTATACAGAGGTAACGCGTTTGTTTTCTTGCTTCCTATAAATCCTTTATGAGGCCTTGAGGTTATACATGGGTCTCCACTCGCATCCCACTGCTCAAGGTTACCAAACAATCCCTCCACTGAACGATTCCCCAGACTAATGTGTACTTTGACAGACAGCTACACTGAAACTTCTCAATAATCCTCTAAAAACACTGATAAATTTCAGCAAGCTTTTACGTGTCACCAATAGAGTAAATGATTGCAAAAAGTTTGAGCATTCTTGTTGATGAATGTTGTCTTTTTCCGAAGGTGGCGAAGCCTTTAGAAGCATGGCTGATTCTCTGTGCAACGCAGCACTCCCAATGGACAGTTAAGCCCTGCGTACTCAGGCATATGCTAGGAGACACATGGGTATAGGGATTTTTTGTCGCTTAAATGCAAAATTTGATATTGCTATGCAGAGTCATTAGTACAAAAGTCACCATTCCTCCTATGACAGATCATTTAGGCCATCCTTGTAAAGACATAATAATTCACGCAGGCTTGTCTGAAGTTGATTTCTTTAGGCCACTGCATTTCATGTTGATGCATGTCGGTGCCGAAAAACTGTGCATTAATCACCTTTAACTAGTACATATTGTCCAATCATGCCTTGTCTGATCTCGTTCTTGTCTGTACCATTTTTCATTTAAAAACCTGCTCAGCCTTTCTGCTCCTTCACACATGATCGCCATCAAAGCAGATATTTTGGAACAAGTTCGAAAGTGTTTTCTAATCTAACAGAGACTCTGGCTATGACATTACCAATCACTTCACTCATTCCAACCAGTGTATACCGGCAGATTTTCTATCAAACTGAAAGCCCTATTTAATTGGAAGCCCGTGAGTGATCATCTTTCCACGCAAGCTCTTATAACATGATTCTGTTAGGAAAAAATGTTAATGGAGACTAAATAGGTTAGCCTTTATAAAACCTTTTTACATTCTTAATTCAACTAATGTAGGACTTAATTTTATAAGCACCTTTACAAACTATTCAACATGCCAACACGTCACCATTGTTCTCTCCACACCCCGAAATCAAAAAGATTCATGACCCCCTTCAACGGGCATCCCCACATTGTCATTTTCATAAACACAACAAAGGCAATAAAGCACCACCTATTCATTTTTCAACTGAGCATATCAAAAAGTCATTAAAAATATAGCCTCAATGAACTCTCAAACAAAGCACAACCCAGAAGCTCAATTTATGTTTTAAATCAAGATTGGGTATTAATGCATTTGCTTTTCCAAGTTGGCTCAATATGGGGGAGGAGCTGGTTTTGTTAAATTTAAACGGCTATCATGCATAGCAGAAGCAAGAGCTTATTTGTATATATCTTCTCAATGTGGAACAACCAGATACTATGGCGTTCCCCGAAACATCACCCTGAGCAAGCATTTCATCAAACAAGTCAAGTGCTCTCCAAGTGTAGTAATTTTCCTGCTTTGGAACGGATGTGCCGTAAAACGTATCTTCTTTTGTTTTTTTTACTAAAAAAGAAAAACGCTAAGAGCGATGCCGGGAACACGGCCCAAGGCCCCGGGCCGATTGGGTTGTCCCCACTGCTGTCTACGAGCTTCGCATTGGTTGGGTTTCTTTTCTCGACCTTTGATTGATTATTCATTCATTAGAAAAAAAAAATTGAAATTTTAATTTCATAACTAATGACTTGTGTATTTTTTAATACTTTTTTTAGTTATAAAAATTAAACGGCTTCATGGACTTAAATATTATATTTTAGTAATAAAATTACATATTTATCATATTTTTTAATTTAATTATATAAATAGTATAATTTTTTAAAAATAATTTTTTTTTTAAATATATGAGGATCATTGGACACGCCAATAGGCTATTGGCGTGTCCCTTCATAAACTTGACTACCTATAACTTTTTTTTTTCTTTTTATTCTTAAAAGACAACAAAAAATGACACACTATAGCGTGATCTACATAGACACGTTGCGTGATCACTGTGCATCTAGTAGTTCTCAATGTTGATTATGCTTTTTTTTTTAAATTGTTATATTTAGATAATTAAATTAAAATTTATTTGTAAAATGTAATATTGATCTCAATAATTTTATTTTTGACATATACTCTTCTTTTTTTTTATCTAATGCTTGAGCTCCATTGTAACAAAAGAAATTAATTTCACACATATGATAATAAAATTCTTGGATTCTAAACTTTTTTAAAAAAACAACAAAATCCATCTGTGTATCTAAATTTCTATTCATCCGAACGAATGGGCTAAGCCCAATGGCAACTGATATGATACAAGTTGAATTATTACAGGTTGGGCTTGTGTTCACATTCCCATTCATGGTACACCCAATTAATTAGTGAGATTGTGGAAGCTGAAAAGGGTCAAATGGTTTAACAACCCTTGCTGAAATGACATGGACAATAATGATTAAAAAAGAAGACTAGGAAAGATTGGGATCTGCCATAATGACATGGACAAAAATGATTTAACAGAGGACTAGGACATTAAGATTGGGATCTACTGATCTACATCATTGGTGCAATTGTGATTTCTGGTGGTGGTGGTAGTAGCCTTAGGCCTTAGCCTTGGCTTCGGGCGTGGCAGGTTTCGGTGTATTCCCCTCATTGGTGGGTGGTAACACATGCTCATTGATTGGGACTTAGAAAACACTGATTGCAGATTGAAAGCAATCTATGCATCTCCATCTTTTTGCCCGCAACCATGTTGCGTCTTGTGTGCATGCTTGCGGTTGTGGAGGTCACGCTCATAATTCAGCATGTCACTTCAAATAATCTTAACTCCAACTCATATACTAGGTTGTCTTGCTTCGCCTTGCATTTCAAAGCATAACGCCTTTGACCCGCTTTTCTTCAAGTTCTTATCATACATGCTCATTATTAAAATGACACACATGAACAAATTTTTATATGATTCAAATACAAGACTTATTGGAGTCTTGGAAAAATGGGTATGACTAGTTTCGAACGTGATTTACTAAGATTAATAAAAAAAATCCGAGGCCAACACGCTATTACAATCAAATATATTAAATATTCTCATAAAACTAAATAACTAAATGATTTTAATAACTTTGGAACCGATTCTCACTGGTTTGAGTTCGGATTAAGTCGGTTTTGTACTTCGCTAATTGACGGAGCTCTTGGCCTGCAACTGCGGTCCATTCTCTCCCTGTATTGAGTTTTTCTTCCTCCACGTGTCGTAGTGAATCAGAGCTGCATGCACGACGCCACGTACCCCCAAGCTAGGGAAAATTCCGGAATCAACCTTGCCATTCATTCTCTCTGACTCCGAAAGCATCATGCGCAACACAAATCCATTCTGATTCTTAGATTTCTGAAAGTTGAGCTTCAGTTATTAGTATTTGAGAATGGTGAAGCTAGCATCGGCACGAGAGTTTCGAACCTATGGGCCCGGGTTTTCCCGCAATCGGTACGAGTACATAAATGCAGGGCTGTATTTGTTTGCCACCGTAGTGCTCACTTGCGGGTTCGCGGCTCAGCTCTCCTCCGAACCCAGATCGGGTCTGGTGCTCTTGCTTCTTGCTTTGGCCTTAATCATTCTCGTCAATGTCCACGATCTCTTCGGCCATCTCGCCGGAATCGATTTCCGGTTACCGTTGATGGGATTCGACCTTCAGCTGGCACTTGTGGAATTCGCAGTTCCCGTGATTCAGGCTCTGGGATCGCTTCTCTCCTTTCTGGGAATTCTCTTCCTCTTTATTCAGGTAACTGCTTCTTCACTATTTTGGTTTTATTTCAATTTGACATTTTGTGGTTGATTCAATATATAATTAAACTGCAGGAAGAGAAAAGGTCTGGGTACTTCAAATTGGAAAAGCATGCTCTGAACATGCTTGTTGCTGGGCCTATATTATGGGTGTTGGGATCAATCCACAATTCGTGCCAAATCTACGAGAGAGCAAATGGTCATGTTCAAATCCTGCAGCAGAGTGTGTACATCCCATTCTTGATGGCGAGTTTGTCATTCATGCTTAGCGCATCGGTCAATTATTACGAGCAATATGGACAATTCCACCATGGTATCCTCTTGCTTGTAAGTCTAACTCTGATGAAAGTGAATGAAGATAAACAAGGCCTGGCATCAGGATTTGAAGGCATTGTATTAAGAAAATTATTCTTTGAAATTAACATGTTCAGATTCACCTTAATTTAACGCAAATTTTGTTGAATTAGAAATGACAAGGAAACTGCGATCGAGAAAAATAGTTGTATAATTATAAACTAGAGCAAGAATAGCAACATCTATTTTTTGTGGTTGATAAGGTCACTTTCCCTACTGTCATCTATTCTGAAATATACTGATATATTCTTGTATCCAGGGTAGGACATGGATCTGGCTAGGAATTATTGGAAGCATGTTGTTGTTTATTGGTGGATTGACAAATGTAGTTAAAGTGTTCAAGATGCAACAACTTGATGGACTTATAAGGCTTGAGAAACTGAGAGGAGGTGCTCATGAGCGACTGATAAATGAGAGGGAAGGACAGATGCCCCTGATTCTGGAAGATCAGATGAGGATACAGCGTCAAGCTGAAGACACCTTTGTTCTACCTCGTCCCACTCCTTATAAGGATGTCCTTCTTGGAAACACTTGACACAACTCATCACTCATCACATGCTCACCTCTTTTTCCTTCTTCCCCCACTCCCTCTCTTCCGGATACCAATTGCTTCTAGTTATACATACCACCCTCATATTCATGTTTACTTTAATTTGTTTATCTATCACAAAAAAAAAAAAAAATTCTTTTGTAAACTTTTCTCTACTCGATGCCAATTTAACTCTACTTAGATGTTATGTCTTGAGGAGCATTGTGTAAGTTTTGATCAAATTATGAGAACGTATTTTGTTGTTTTACAGTTACATTAATCTTACTTTTTTTTCCTAATCATGCATAATTTTCTTATTTTAAATTTTAAATAATATAAAGGGGATGTTGTATATATAACTCTACCAAGTATAGTAGTTTTATTAAAAGATTGGACCTCAATTATGTGCAATCATCAAAGCTTCATGTTCAAGTCCATGCCCATTTGTTAGAGGCTACAAGTAACATAGCTCCTATCATGATTTCAGTTCACTTTAATTTATTGAGATTTAAATCCTATACTTCATAGTTCATAGTTAAATACTCAATGTTTGATTATTAAGCATTCCTTAGAACAATATCATCTCTTACTTTATCATTATTCAATACTTGTCAAAAATTTAATTATCTGATGCATTTATTAATAACTTTCCTAAAAAAATGTGATTTATAGTATATCTAACATTTCCATTCAGCTGTTAGTTGTTACGATTTCAAATACAATAAATTATTTGAAACATCAATTTTTTACGTTAGAATTATTTGTAAAACAATTCTTTTGACAAACTTTGTTTAAAATCTTAACTTAGAAATTTTAATTTAATTAAAATTTAATTTTTATCATTCAATTATACAGTTTTCCTTTCACTTGTGGTAACTCTTGTGACTCTTCCATAAATAACCTGCCTTTTCATAAGCCAAAAAAAAAATAATTTCTATATATAACGCTTAATCGTTTGGTTGGATTATACTCATTACTCATATGCGGTATGCCTTCAGTTTTATCTTCCTGAGAGTGAACACAAACCCACAACCACAGGGCGCCAAAAATAATAGACGGCGATAACTTAAGAGACGGGCAAATTGATAGCAATAATGTTGTTTAATAAACAAATTACAAATGTAGGTTAGTTTTAAAAGTATTTATCAATATAGGTCAATTTTTTTTACGAAATACACGCTTTATGCGTTTTTATCATAAAACGCTAAAACTATACAATGTTTTAAATAAAAAACACTAAAACTAAAATCACGTTTTGTGTAAAAAACGCTAAAATGAGGAGTCAAAAACGCTGAAATTCTTTTCAACCCTTCTGACTGACATCGGAAACCCATATGCATTTTCTTTTTCCTCAGTACTTTGGTTCCACATTTTCAATAGAAAGCAGATAAGGAAGCGCAGAGAATGTCTAGAATTAAAGATAGAGAGGAGAATGTGCTCCAAAAGGAAACGAGGCTGGAATCGAGATTGGGGAAAGTAAAGAATAATAGCTTCTCAAATAACTCAATTGTCAGGAAAAGGTGAGTTTGCAATTTCAACTGGGAAAGCTATGTGTAATAATGATGTGATCCGTATATCAACAGCAATAAATTGGCTAAGGACCTAAAGTTAATGTGAATAAAATATTTTCTTGCAAAATATTAAAAAAATATAAAAGAGTTTTTTTTTTTTTCACTTATACTAAAAGAGTTTGACATTGTGACTCTATAAGTTTTATAGTCTTTTAGTTCTGCGTTTTCTAATGAAAATGCATTTGTGTTTTCCAATGTCAGTCAGAAGGGGTTGAAAATAATTTTAGCGTTTTTGACTCCTCATTTCAGCGTTTTTTACATAAAACGCGATTTTAGTTTTAGCATTTTTATATTTAAAATGTTGTATAATTTTAACGTTTTATGATAAAAATGCATAAGCGTGTATTTTGCAAAAAAAAAAAAAATTAACTCATATTAGTAAATACTTTTAAAACTAACATACATTCGTAATTTGTTTATTAAACATCATTATTGTTGTCAATTTGCCCTTAGAGACGATCCTTTAGTACTAAGTAGGGATGACAATTTGACTATACTCGATGGGGCTCTGCTATTTTTATCTAGTTGGGTATGAGTATGGGGCAAAAAAAATAAATATGGGAATGAGGATTTAAATGGGTAATTTTATTGGGGTCGGAGCTAGGGATGGAGAAGGCAATACCCACCCCGCTCTGTCCCGCCCCGTATTGTACATAAATATATATAAATAAATACATAAATAATATATATATATACACATTACATAAAAAAAAAAAAAATCATCATTCCCAAAATCATGGTTGTATAGGTAAATAAGGCTGTACATAGGGCAAATGGGCATTCAATGAGGTGGGGATGGGGATGAGGATGGGGATGGGGATGGGGCCGAGGATGGAGCACGGGAATGTCCTTCTGGAACAGGGTTAGGGAGTGTCTGCCCCACCCCATCTCCGCCCCATTGTCATCCCTATCTGTAAGACTTCAACTCATTTGCGTCTTCTGTGAACCCTAATTCCGTCGATATCACAAGAATTAGAGCTCTTGCGCTCCCAATTTTTCTCACATAATTGAAGATCGTCATGGTTTGCCCTAATTGTTTTATGGCTTCTTCATTTCTTCTACGTTCATATTTCTATCCATTACTTAATAGTCGATGTCTATTCTTATTTTTGTTTCTCTCCAATCTCTCATTTACTGTGGATCTTGATAAGACTACGCGTGTATGTGTACCGCCAAATTCGTTGGTTACGGATGTAATTTAGGGTTGAGTTTTGATGTAGAGAAGCTTAAGGTTGATTGAAAATGGTAATTCAGGAATTTTAAAGTTCCTTGAGTTGGAAATTGCATAATCTTATGTGATTGTCTTTAGCTTTGGGTACGATAAGAAAACTCAAATTTTCTGCCAAAATATTGGTGGCTGAGGGTGGAGGAGTAGGAGAAAGAAAATAAGAATAAAGGTAAGGGCAGCATGAAGGAAGGAAATTTTGATATATATATTTAAAGGAAAATGAATAATATATTTATATATTAGTATTTTTTTAAAATTTTCTTTTACTATTTTGTCTTGACTATTTTTTTTATTTATAAATTTGACTAAATTCACTTAAATTTTTAAGAGCTTATGCTTTTGTTTATTAAAACAAGGTTTAAATATAGTGTAGATCCTTGTAGTTTCGACGGATTTTGAATCATGTTATTGTAGTTTTTTTTTTTTCCTCCTTTAAGGTTCTTATAGTTTGATTTTTTTTTTTAATTGGATTCCTGTCGTTATTTCCGATTATAAATTCGTTAATTTAGTGCTAATATGACAAACGGCTTATCTATGTGACAATAAAAGAAATTGACGCAGCGTCAGAGCGGCACAAAAAATTACTACCTCATTAACTTTTTTATGTACTTTTTTGAGCTAAAATTTGATGAGATGACAATTTTTTTGCTACTTTAACAATACATTAACTTCTTTTATTACCACATAGATAAGTCATTTGATATAGTAGCACTAAACTGACGAAATTATAATTGGGGTGATAACAGGGACCCAATTAAAAAAAATTCAAACTATAAGGACCATAAAAGAGAAAAAAAAAAACTATAGAGATTTGATTCAAAATTTGCCTAAACTATAGAGACATGCAATACATTTAAACCTAAAAAAAAGTATAAGATTCATGTAATATTTAAACTTAATTATAATTTTAGTCTTTTTATTATGTCTGAATGAATAATTTAGTCTCTTCATTTTAATTTTGAACAATTTAATCATTCTATTATCAAAATGTTATAATTTTGTTCTCCTCCCTAGCTATCTTATAGTTGTTACCAAAATGTTATAATTTTTTCCTCTACCCTAACTATCTTCTAATTGTGGTATTGAAAAATATTTTTTACAAGTAATCATTAATTTTTCAGTCAATTAGACTAAATCTATCTAAAATTACAATTAAATGAAAAGAGGGGAAAAAGAAAGAAAGAAAAAGCTAGTTTAGCATAATAAAACGATAGAAAAAGTATGACTGTTTAAAACCCAAACCAACTCGACCAAATAGATGGATTAGTTTGGTTTAAATTTTTATCTGGGTTAGGTTGGGTTGAAATTTTTTAGTAAATATTGGGTTGGGTTTGAGTTAGCAAAAATAGTAAATCAATCTAACTCAACCAAACTATTTATTATTATTTTTTAAATAAATATATTATATAATATATGAAATATATCAGTATCACCATAAAATGAGACTTTAAAACATCAATCCCTTTTAATTGTGATTTTTTATTTTAGTTAATCTTAATAAATTTTTTATGTAAAACTCTTAGATATTCTCTAGGCTCTAATAAAAATATAGTACCTCTCTTATAAAAAGAAATGATGGATAATTAATTTGCTCTTAAACATTTTTCAATGTTATTGTAGTTGATATTTTCATTGTCATATTTTTTTTATTTCTTTTAGAAGTATAAACTTATCCATATCTATTTTCGCTATTTAAATTTTTGTAGTATTCTTATTTTGAGAATTTTTACATAACTTTATCTTAAATTGAGAAACTAACCTAACCCAAATTGACTATTCATGATTGATTTAGTCAGTTCATAAATCTTATAATTTGGGTTGGTTTGAATTGTAAAATGTAAAATAATTCTTGGGTTGGGTTTGGTTTGAGTCTAAACCCAAACCAAAACCAACCCAGCCCATCAACACCCGTAAGAGAAAGTGAACGGAACGTGGGAGAGGAGGAGAACGATAGAGATAAAGAATCTAGGGTAGAGCGAAAGAGTATCAAATACAGATGGAGACAGACCTAAAGCAAGAGAAATAGAAATAGAGACCTCTAAGCAGGGAGAAAGGAAGCCGATCGAGGAAGAGGAATTGAAAAGGAAGCAGATCGAGAAAGAGAAATTGAAATTTCAGATTTGGTGTTTGGATAATCCTTTGTCTCCTTACTTCTGGGTAATCCTCTGTCTCCTTTATGAATCTGTGTTAAGTAAAGGGAAAAAAAAAAAGGATCTGTCCGAAGTATGCTTTTATTTCTTGCCCGAGTGGTATCTGAGGAAAAGCTTGGATGCTATGGCGTTGGTGGGGCAACTTTGTTAAATGATATATAAAACCATTGAAAATTATTTCTTGTTGTGGGGGCAAATGCCCCCACATCCTTGTACATAGATCCGTCACTGTTTGTAGGATTGGGGCTTTTAAGCAAATTAAATCCTTATTATAGGTTTTAGCATGTAAATTGACGTGCTCAGGCATTTCCATTCTTTGGACTTCTTTGTCAAGAGGAACCTTGGCCTGTTTCAAAAAAGAGGTCTGCTGGCCAAGCCTCCTGTCAATTAACTTGGAAGTTTTTCATCTGATTTACAGTCCTGATTTTTAGAAACGGGATAAGAAACTTGTCATACAAATAACTGTGCTCCTTTTCCATAAAGTTATTTAGATGGAAGCAATTATGCTGAATGCTTCTATGATGGAATACCTAATAACTGTGCTTCTTTTCTTTAAAGATATTTAGATGAAAGCAATTATGATGAATATTTATGCTTCTATGATGGGATACCTGATTCAGAATTGGATTTGTAGTCCAAGGGACTGCAAATTTTTGTGGTTCCTTTCAACAGGTTTAGGATTACCGTCTGAAATGGCATCGGTATCCAGTCAGCCACAGTTCCGTTACACCCAGCCACCGTCAAAGGTGCTTCACTTGAGAAACTTGCCATGGGAGTGCACAGAGGAGGAACTGATTGAACTTGGGAAGCCGTTTGGAAAAGTTGTGAACACAAAGTGCAACGTTGGAGCAAATCGGAATCAAGCTTTTATTGAATTTGTGAGTAGATTATAATTTTCTTATTTTATTTTATTTTGTCTTTCCCATAAAGCTACTGACTGTTGGTTAAACATCATTTATCAACCTTCTTTAGGCAGATCTGAATCAAGCCATTGCAATGATATCATATTATGCCTCATCCTCAGAGCCTGCTCAAGTACGTGGGAAAACTGTGTATCTACAATATTCCAATAGGCAAGAAATCGTAAATAACAAAACTGCAGCAGATGTTGCTGGAAATGTACTCTTGGTAACAATAGAGGGTGCAGATGCACGCCTTGTCAGCATCGATGTTTTGCACTTGGTAGGTGGTTGCATGCATCTGTTAGTTAAATATGTAAAGTTGTCACCACGAGGATGCTGGTCATTTAGTTACTGTGATTAGGTTTTGCTTTGTCATGCTATGGAAAGCTTTTGTTGACATGTATGTAAATGAATCGGCAGGCCCATGTCAAGGAAATATCTTCGATGGCAGCTTAGTGCATTGGGTGAAAGAGCGCATGTGTGTTTGTCTCCTTTCTCTTTTCCTTAACGCTGCCTCTTTCTTCCCTATTCTCCTCCTCAACTCCTACCATTCTTATAGTTTAGGATGTTGCCGTTCTTTTTTATTTGTGCATCCGTGTTTCATTGACTTCATGACCTGCGCTGGTATTTTGCCTGTACAATGTCTAGATTTAGCTGCTGGATTCTGTTCAGTTCAGCAATTTAATGTGTTTCAATTACTGCTTTCATGTGGTTTAGATTTTTTTGAGTCCTTCTGAAAGTTGGTTAAAATTTGCCTTCTGAACTCGGCAATCGAATGCTGAGTTGCAGATGATTTATATTTGAAAAGGTGATTCATTTCACAAAGCCTTTGTTTGAATTCAAGTGTCAAAGTGAATGATACCATTACTTTCCAAACTCTTAATAATATACTCACTGCTTTAGGCATTTTATGTTTTAGGTAGGTATTCATTTCACAAAGCCATGATCTAGATTGAAGCACTTAACTGAAGTATGTTGTTACAATCTTCTGTGGTTAAAGCCAGAGCTTTTCCTCTGACAACGTCTTTATATTTTCTTGAGATTCCATTAAATCGTCTTTACTTACAATAGTTAATTCATTTGACACCAACAAACGTAACAGTAGCAGTATTCTTGGGGCATTTTTGGAGATATGATGATTTACTTAAACATACTTATGGCTTAGTGATATTTATGTCCGTTCATGTTTGTGTTCATTTATATATATTTTCTTTCTGATTATTATGTGAGGAAGGTTATATAAGTGATGAATTTTCTTTCTTAATATGTGGAAATTCTAGATTAGTCAACTGTCCCAGTTTTCCACAATATAACTGAGAAATCAGACACTACCTGTTCAATTAGTAAGATTCATCTTAATATATCAGTCTGAAAGTTTGTTATTCACTATTGCAGGTGTTTTCAGCCTTTGGATTTGTGCATAAGATTACTACTTTCGAGAAGACAGCAGGATTCCAGGTTTAATGATCTGCTAACCTTATTATTGTCACTTTCTTTTCTTCCTAACCCTATAAGCCAAAGCTTGTTCCATATGCAACTGTTAGGCACTGGTGCAATTCTCAGATGCAGAGACTGCTACTTCTGCAAAGGATGCTCTGGATGGAAGAAGCATTCCTAGGTGACAGTTGTATTACATGTTTGGCATGGTATTTAGTTCGACTGTTCTGGACCATATGGCTGTAGAAGTGGACCATATGGCAGTTTCTGTTTAGTCATGATGATATATCAGTAAATTTTTTCCTTTGTATCAGGTATCTACTCCCCGAGAACGTGGGACAATGTACCCTTAGGATTACATATTCTGGACATACAGATTTAAGTGTCAAGTTCCAAAGCCACAGGAGCAGGTATAGCAGATTTCTTTGATATCTTAGACTTAAAGGAAACCAAGCTTTTGCTGAATCTTCATTGTTTTCTTTTCACTATTGTAACTATCGTTTCTTTTTTTGATCCAGAGACTACACGAATCCTTATCTTCCAGTTGCTCCATCAGCCATGGATGGAAGTGGACAGGTAATGTTTCTTGAAAGTATGCAAGTCTATGGTTTAAGGGATTATCAGTTTGACATCTCTTATGGCCCGTTCACGTGTCATAGGAAGCCTTCCTAATTTCTTATTTTAACATGAATGTTTCCTTTCACGCACAGCAACAAGGCTTGTGCCTTGCTGCCATGCAGCATACGCTTTTAAATAATTTGGCTAACATCTGTCTATAATTGTTGCAGTTTGTTCTGGGTTTGGATGGGAAAAAGTTAGAGCCTGAGAGCAATGTTCTTCTTGCATCTATTGAGAACATGCAGTATGCTGTAACCCTGGATGTCTTACACATGGTATTTGAAACCCCTATCCGTTATTCTAGACATAATTTTTTGACACGACACTTTAGTTAATATTATTCTGCTTTTTCCCCCCTTTTGTGTACAGGTTTTCTCTGCTTTTGGGCCAGTCCAAAAGATTGCAATGTTTGATAAGAATGGTGGTTTGCAGGCTCTGATTCAATACCCAGGTTAGGTTGTATGTTGAACTGTTACTCATCTTCAGTATGATAGATTATACTTGTAGTGTTGATTGAGAAGGCTATAGGGGCAACTGGGTTGTGTGATGATGGTCTCAATGTTGCCTAGGCATTAATCATTGTATATGTAGGATATGTGTGACCATTATGCCTGATTCTGTGAAATTCAAACAGTGATGGTCTATGAATTGGTTGGGACATGATGGTTGTTACTGTGTGCCATAGTACATACACTTGGATGAATTCCCTTGTTTGTACTTTTTTTCTTGAAAGATGTGCCTCAGGATCTAGAACATTTAATAGAAGTGGTTCATTGTTGAGATCGATTGATGTAGGATAGAAGTCTATAAGATACTTCTAACTGCAATAACTTGCTACGTTCACCAATTTTTCTCTTTTGGCAAATCATCTTCCAGATACACTGGTTCTCTTAATGATTATGAATATGAATTTTACTTTGCATCAGATCAACGATGTGTATACTTTGCTTAGATGGCATTAATTCTTTCTTTATGTATAAACATGATGTATGTGTATTTGTTTGAATTAAAGCATATGGGAGGTTGGCCTCATTGATACGTAGAAACATTTTATTTCCCTCGTTTTATTTTATAGTTACTGTCCGGATATGTTTGAGGTTTTGACACGCCATTGCTTACAGATGTTCAGACTGCTGTTGTGGCGAAGGAAGCCTTGGAAGGACACTGCATTTATGATGGAGGGTTCTGCAAGCTTCACATCTCATATTCACGTCATACTGATCTTAGTATAAAGGTAATCAAGCTACATTGTGTATGAGATGGAGATTGACATAACTGGGATTGACGTCACTTAACTAAATTGTTGAAAGACTATGACGAGTAGGAGGAGGTTTGGACTGGTACAACTATGGTAAAAGCAATGGTCCATCTGACATGTTAGCATATAAAGCCCACCCTCTTTTTTCAGGGGACACAATTAATATTGTTTTTGGAAACTTGTGGCAGTACTTAGAATCACATTTACTGGTCTAAAATCACATTTAGTGGGAAGCAGCTCTGGTTAGCTTCTGCCTGATTTCAATTCTGTAAACGTGATTTTGGGTCTGCAGATACTCTAAATAGACTCAAAATTTGACAATTCAGTTTTGGTTTTCCTTTATGGGATACCTTTCTACCAGAGCTTGATTGATTTTCCTTACTATACTTGCCCTCCATTTCACCTTTGACACAAAACCTCTTGACTGCTGTTTTTGCTACAAAAATGTAATATGAAGATGTTATTTCATAAAATTTCAGATTTGCTGCTTACTATAAGTTGTTATTTATTTATTTATTTATTTATTTTTCTTGCTTTTCTGGGAGGGTGGGCAGGGTGATCAAGTTACGTGGAGCTAAGAAAGGTGAAGTGGGTATTAGATTCTGGGCAATTACTTTTAATCTTAAAAACACGAAGAAGAATGCCTCTATTTGTGGTTTGTGACTTTGATAAAGAAAGAGGTGTATAATGGTTTTAATGTTATAGGATGTTTGTGTGATTACAGGTGAATAATGATAGGAGCAGAGATTATACCATTCCTAATGCACCTGTTGTGAACAGTCAGCCCTCCATTTTGGGGCAACATCCGGTTCCCATGATGGGAGCTCCCCCTGTTCAACAATACAACGGGGCACAGTATGCTCCAACTCATGAGCAGCATGTGATGCCTCAACCTGCAGCTGGGTGGGGGACATCGGCACCAGCAGTACCTCAATCTATGCCACATCAAATGCATAGTCATTCTTACATGCCACCGGGCACTATGCCTCCACAAATGGCCCCCGGAATGATGCAGTTTCCGAGTAATAACACGCTACCACCTACATCGACAATGCCCACGTACGGATCTGATCACGTTCAATAGCATGCATCTCCTATGGATCTCAAATAGACCAAGAATTCGCTTTCAGAGTCAGCTGGCTTCTGCAGAAGTGGGGACTGTACCATTTAAATTAGGTATTCCCATCTGGTGGTGGAACTGGCCTGCATTTGCAGGCATAATTCTGAGTGTCAAATAGGCCGTTTCTTGTCCTCCCCCCCTACTCCTTCACCCTTTTATTTTTATATTCGAGATTGAGATTTTAAAGGTGAAAATCTGTAAACAACTGGTCAAGAAATTGTAGTTGGTTCACAACTGTGACACAACCTATTCAGTTTTGATTACTTTCTCCTTTATTTTGACTTTTCTATATCATTTATTTTAAATGAAGATTGGAAGTAGAAACTTGCTACTACGAAAAAAAAGAAACACGTCCTGTGCTAAGTAACGAAATATAATTATGTTACTTTCAAATCTTTAACAAAATATTTTTTTAATGGAAAATTTCTTTCATCCTTATGCTAAGTAAACTATGCACAAATAACAAAACTAATGATAATTCCTCAATTTATTCCTTTTTTTGTGTCTCCTTCAAATATATCTTTCTTTAATCTAAATCTCATTTGCACGTTCATGCAAATGAGAACGAGGAGCCTACTAATCCCCTTCCATTACAAACAAACGACTTTCTCTTAAAATCACAATTTCCCTTGTAAGGATGTGCTTAGAAGAACGAAAGTGAAAAAGTAAAAAATTAAATTTGCGAGATTTTAAGATGAAAATTATCTTACACTTGGCTATTGTGAAAAATTAAGAAAAGAGAGATATATCATTTAACTCATCTTCTCGTGGCGTTAATCTGCCAGTTTGTACAAACACGAAACAGACTCACTGAGTCCTAACAGTAACAGCAATAACTCGAGTTCGTAGACAACTAGAAGTCTATAACCAAAAAAATCCACACACACAAAAAATGTGAAGCCGGCGCCAATTTCAATCCTGGATAAGGTTACCTCTTCTTCTCACTCACTTCTCCTCCCTCCCTCTCCCTTTCCCCCAATCTTTGTGGTCTCTCTTCTCTCTATAAGCACCTATAGAGAGAGAAGAGAGCTGAACGCAGCAAGTGATAAACCCTAGCAATGTCTACACTCCAAGCTTCACTTCTCTGCAAACCTTGCCTCTCATTCACGTCTCCCTCGTCTCCAAAGCAACGTCTTTATCTCTGTTCTACTCCCCTCTCTTTCAATCCCCTTTGTCTCTCGAAACTGTCTATTCATGCATTCAGCTCCGATTTTCGTAACTTGAGATTTGCCCGACGCGGTCCGGTGACCTATTGCACATTTCGACCGGAGAATGTAAGTTCCCGGTCTGAATCGAATTCCTTGGAAGGCTACTCAAGTTCAGTTGATAAGGAATTGGATGTTAATAAAATTGATGGGGAAAGTTTAAATTTAACGGAAGATAGTTCGGTTTTAGATTCAAAAGAACTCAGGGTCGATGGAATTGATGTCGAAGAGGGTGGTGTTGGGGAATCAAATTTGGAGACTGACAAATTGAGTAGTGAGGAACTGGTGGAGAGTGAACGAAAGACTACGAACTTTAGTGAAAAGGAGATTGGTGATGCTACGATGCCGTCATTGGTGTTCTTCATCGGTTTGTGGGCGACAGCGAAAGAACGAATTCGAAAGGCTTTCTCTGATTTGGCGAATTGGTGGCCATTTTGGCGGCAGGAGAAGCGTTTGGCGCGCTTAATTGCTGAGGCTGATTCAAACCCCCAGGATGCTGCAAAGCAGATTGCTTTATTTGTTGAACTCAATAAGCACAGGTTTGTCTCTTCTGTTTGGTGGATGAAAACAATTGGAGAATCAGAAATGATGATGAATTCCTTCCTCAAAAATTTCTTTAGTTGTCAAGAGTAGAATGCTCAGTTAATTAATTACTTACTGAAATTTTTCTCTAGCATTAATTGTTACCTTTTAAGAATTTTCATTCCATGATTTCATTTCACTTGGTTGCCTAGACTATGAAATAGGATGAAAGGATATTAAATATTCTATTTGAAAATAAACAGAAGAAGAAATTGAAGAATTTAGCGCATAAGATTCTCAAACAGGGGGGAAAATTTACCTTTTACTTTTCTCCATGACCATGTTGAATAGGACTGGTCACACCAAAATTTCTCAGTAGTTTTTTTGTTCTTTCTGTTTATATACAAATTTTCTATTTGTTTTTAGTCCTGAGTCAGTCATCAAGCGGTTCGAACAAAGGGATCGTGCTGTAGGCAGTAGAGGAGTCGCAGAATATCTTCGAGCTCTTGTGGTCACTAATGCTATTGCTGAATATCTTCCGGATGAAGAATCTGGAAAACCTTCTGGCATTCCTACCCTGGTAATTAGTTTGTACCATTGACATTCATGTTTTCCTCCTTGCACAGTATACCCAATCCTTAATTACTCATTTTTCATTACCAGAGGAGTGCACTGCCATCTTGTTTTGGTATTTGTTCATTAATATCTCTGTCCCAAGAAAGGAATTTATTTTTTGTTTTATCTCCCATAATTTCTGTTTATAAGATTTTGTCTTGTATTGCAATGGGCATTAAAAAGAAATCCATTTGTGACTGACTGACTGATATATTGTAAGTATTCAACCAATGTCTGTTTCATCGACAGGGTGCACTAGATTATATTTTGAAAGAGCCTGTCATATTCTTATCAATTTATAGGTTTCATAGAGCAATTGTATTCTATTTTCAAACACTGTCATTAATTTCTGAATGAGAAAATTAATTTTATTATTGATCTCTGTTGTCTACCTGGTTTCTTGACTATTACTATCCTAGAGTCTTCTGATGCAAAATTGACATGATAGGTTACTTACTTTGCATCCTTTTAACTTTTACATATACATGAATTTTAAGTAAGTATTTCTCCCATCTGCATTTCTAGATCTAAACCCTTTGATTTCCCTTGAATCTTCAACTCCGTGTAATAATTATGGGCTAAGAAGCTGGTTCCTGTCTTCTTCTTCCCTTTGGCCTGGTCTCTGTTTATTGTTATTTTATTCTCTACTTAGTGCTCCTGTTTCTCTAAAGAACATATTCTAATGATAACAAGAAGAAAAGAGAAATGAGATTCACTTCTCACAAGTTCCTTGTCTGCTATTTTTCCTTCTGTTACCATGTACTTTCTTTTATTTTTAGAGCAGCCTCATTTGAAGTTTTTACATGTGTTATTTTGTGCAACTGATACCAATATCTCATTGCAGTTGCAAGAGTTGAAGCAGCGTGCGTCAGGTAACACAGATGAGCCTTTTCTTAGTCCTGGAATATCTGAGAAGCAGCCTTTACATGTCGTTATGGTAACACAGTCACAGTCTGTGCTTTATGCTTTTAGCAATTAGCATTATAGGAATAATATTGAGCAAAACTTCTTTTTTCCATCCAGATTGCTTTTTTTCCCCTCCTTTCTGTTCTATGAATTTCACAAAGCTGTTAACTTCTTTAGGTTGATCCAAAAGTATCAAATAAATCACGTTTTGCACAAGAGCTTATTTCAACTATCTTGTTTACAGTTGCTGTGGGATTGGTCTGGTATCTCTCTCTCTCTCCTCCCTCCTTTCTTGTGTATAGTATCCAGTCCTTACCTGAACTTCCAATTCTTGCATGATTAAAAATGACTCCCTTCTCAGGTTGATGGGTGCTGCTGCACTGCAAAAATATATAGGAAGCCTGGGTGGGATTGGAACATCAGGTGTTGGTTCAGGTTCTTCCTATGCCCCAAAGGAGCTGAATAAGGAGGTCATGCCAGAGAAGGTAAACTTTTTAATATCTGTGCAGACTAACATAATCTGATTTCTACTAATAATATGTCAAATAGCTGCTTCTGTATTTCTTAAAAACTAGATGATTAATGGTTTGCAACAGTCCCCCTTAATTCACATTGGACTCAGCCGGGCAGAAACTTGTTCCTGCTGTGTTGGGAGCAAATGTGCTTTTGCAATAGATTAAGGAACAACAGATGCATGTATAATCCTTGCTTCTAGTTTGGCTAATTCTACTACAGAACATGCTACTACCTTGACCAGCTAACATCTAATTAGGAAATGTTCCATGCGCCCAAAAGTTTTGACACATATCATATTGAATTGAGCGAGTCATTTGGTTTTTTTTTTTTTTTGGTATGCATATGGAATATACCAACAAATCAGAAATTTGCATTCTGCCTTATATAATCTCTTTATCTCTCTCTCTCTCTCTCTGCTCCCCTCTTTGCAGAATGTCAAAACATTCAAGGATGTGAAAGGTTGTGATGATGCGAAGCAAGAGCTTGAGGAAGTTGTGGAGTACCTTAAAAATCCAACTAAGTTTACACGCCTTGGTGGAAAGTTGCCAAAGGTTTGAAGAGTTCATTTTATCTTTGTTACATTTTTTTTTTCTGCCTAAAAATTCTCTATTATTCATATTTCTCCTTTACTTGTACAGATTTCTCATTTCTTAGTAGGAGGTCCTAGGTTTCCATCCACTTTTACAAGATAATAACATATTTATTCCATCTACATATGTGAATTGTGTCTTGTTTACAGTAAATAACACGCCAGCTTTTGGTTATCATAATCTATTTTTTCTGAATTTTTTTTCATTGCATTCTATGATGATGAACTTGCTTGTTCTTCTAATAAGAGTAAGATGTCATGTCTTTTAGGATGCATTGATTGTTATCTCTTGCTTGTTTCTTTTGTTCATCATGTGAGTTCGTTGCATTCCTTTTCACAGGGAATTCTGTTGACAGGAGCACCCGGAACTGGAAAAACTCTTCTTGCCAAGGTCAGTAGTTTCTTTATATCTTCATATTGTGTTCTTTACAAATTTAAGGAAGTTCTCATCTTTTATAGTTAGAACTAAGTGGTCTTCTGCTTCTGTGTGCTTCCATGAAGTTCTTAGAAGTATATATTTGAAATTTGGTTCTTGTCTTTCACTTTGTTATTTTGACATCATGATTCTACTGTCTCTTAGACAAAATGCTTTTGATTATTGTATCTACCGGATAGGCTTCCAGTTAAATTTGCTAAAGCCTAACTTTTGCCTTAACTAATTAGTTATCCTGTTTCACTTCTAATAATTGTACACAATGTTCTGTGAGGAAATATCATCATATATAAGTATTTTATGCATATCTTTTTTTTCATACATATGAGTGTATAATGTATGCTGGCCCATGGATGTATAAGTTGGAGTCACTTTTTTAGGTATTAACATTCATTGAGTCTGTTCATGATGACTTCTTAGGGATTAAGAAGTCATTGAATTGCTTCCTTTGATCTATCCCTTTTTGACAACTTCATTTTCATGTTGTTCTTTGGAATTTATAAACACCATTGAATTGATATGATACTTTCCTGCCATCAACATTTCCGTTAATCTATTAAAATTTCATGATTTATTCTGATAGTGTTTGCTTTATCTGGGACCTTGAAGGCTATTGCTGGAGAAGCTGGTGTACCTTTTTTCTACCGGGCAGGATCTGAGTTTGAGGAGATGTAAGCCTTCTTTCATTTTCTACATTTGTGATGGCTTAAAATATGGCTATTGAACACACACGATATATTTGTTGTATTGAGAATTGAAACAAGATACCACATGCTATTTTGCTAGAAAATGACAAACATGTTTAATGTATAAAGAATGCTGGTATAGTTCACTCTGTTGATGAGGGCACAAGAAATATCATTTGTAATATATAAAATACAAGTTCCTTTTGTTTTTACTGAAGATAACTTGATGGGAGAAATATTTTTGGTAGAAAATAGATTCGAAGAAAACACTTTCATATAAGAATGCTGTCCTAATAAATATTTAGCTGAAAACATTTTTCTGAAAGAAAGGAAAAACGAAAGAGGGAAAGTCATTTTTCCCTACTTGAAAGGGTTACAACCAATGACTTGAAATTTTTTTTTTCTGTTCACTGCACAAATATAGGAAAATGTTTTCTATAAAATTTCTTTTATCACCAAAAATGGATATATATTTTCCAAAATTTATTCTCTAGACCAAAGGCAGAAAATAATTTTCAGAAACTTTACCTTCTTTAAAACAAACAGACCCTATCTTCCTTAGGCTTTTCCATTATTGATCACTAGGTCTTCATTATTATTGCTAGTTTAATGGGATACTACCTTGTATTAATTATTGGCTTTATTAACTTTTCCAACTCAAAGTGCCAATCTTCTGTTGTTTGTATCAGAGGGTCTTGTCATATTATTGATTTTTAAGAAGCAACTACTGGTTAAGTGATGGTAAATCATGAGGATATACTTTTCACACAATGAACCACATTCCTTTCTCTGCACCTCCTTCTTTTGGGGTTAGGGGGATGGGTTTGCATCTCTGTTAGATGCAAGTGACATTCAGCCATTGTAAATTAAAATGAAACCTTTTCTTGTGATCTCTAAGCAGAAGTGAGGAATTTAATGTTTGTCCCTTCAGGCAGTTGTGACTGTTTACAGGTAGGGGTCTTTTGTGGATATACATCTGTACAATGTTATCAATGCTAATCAGATAAAGGATATAGTGATACGCAGGTGTTGGCGATACTCATTTTATAATACTCTTCATATTGTAGGTTTGTTGGGGTTGGTGCTCGACGTGTTAGATCCTTATTTCAAGCAGCCAAAAAGAAGGTTTATTGCTTTTGATCAATGATCTCTAGAAATTCTCCTTATTCTGGTTCACTCCATACCCCATGGTTTCTTTATTTGTTTCTGATCATAAAACATGTTTCTTCCATCTTCTGTAGGCTCCTTGTATCATTTTCATTGATGAAATAGATGCTGTTGGGTCAACAAGGAAACAGTGGGAGGGCCATACGAAGAAGACATTGCATCAACTACTTGTTGAAATGGATGGGTTTGAGCAGAATGAGGTGTCTTTAAATATTTTGGAATATAAATCAGTTGTTTGCTGCTTTTTAAAGTTTATTGACATTTTTATCTTCTAGGGAATAATATTAATGGCTGCAACAAATTTGCCTGATATTCTTGATCCAGCTTTAACAAGACCTGGTAGATTTGATCGGCATGTAAGTTCTCCATGTGCTTTAAAGTAATCTCTATATATGGATCTAGCTGTTAAAAGTACATTGAAATATTGTCCTGAGTGACTATTTATATTTTGTTATAGAATATAGAACTAACAAATGCACATATCTAGATCGTTGTGCCAAATCCTGATGTGCGTGGTCGTCAAGAAATATTGGAACTCTACCTGCAAGATAAACCTTTGGCTGATAATGTAGATGTTAAAGCAATAGCTCGCGGTACACCAGGATTCAATGGGGCAGGTGAATCATTGTTAATATATTAAATCAGTACCTTCTTTTTGTGGATCTGATTCTTTTCCCCTTTAAATGCCCTGTGAGTGATCTCTTCTATTGTTATTCCTTTTAATTAGATCTTGCGAACCTGGTAAACATTGCTGCCATTAAAGCTGCTGTTGAAGGTGCAGACAAATTAACTGCTGCCCAGTTAGAGTTTGCCAAAGACAGAATAATTATGGGTACAGAACGGAAAACAATGTTTATATCTGAAGAGTCAAAGAAGGTACGTATATATACAAGGAAATATAGTTTAGCAGTTGAATTTATGACCTATGTGGTTGATGTACACCATAGGTGTAAGTCACGACAATTTCTTGGGGTTATTCTTGAATGAGGATATTATATATGAGGACAACAGATTCTGTGGTCTGCCTATGGCTTCTGCAAGGAGGGATTTGAATTAAAGCTTCAAGAAATGGCTTGGGAATTTAATTAGTGCTTTTAAATTAAATTGACTTCAAACTATGGTGTCTTTAAGTTTAAGGCAAAAGAAGGATTGAATAAATCAGCTGCATGAAGGAAACTATCTGGCAGGTTTGAGGCTTATCAATGAAAATCATTTATTCAATTACAGAACATGTGAATTGGGCTCGTCCTTCTTCCATCTCTTAATATGACAAGTGGTCTAGGACTTGTTTATGTCTTCTCTAGCACCAAAATTCTCAATTAGGGAAACTACTATATAAACTTAGAGCCCAAGGTGCCTAGGACCATTAGATTACTTGAAAGTTCCAGATTGTATGTAGTATAGTGTTCTCTAAATTTCTGAATATGAAATTTCTGCACTGTTTTTGAAAATTCAAGAGTTTTTGCAATAGAAAACTCGTGCTGTAAATACACAGATTAGGCAGAACACCATAACACTAAAAATTGATAAAACTGTGGAACTTTGAACTTCAACTCTTAGCCACCAATTGCTGCGTTAGGAAATGGTTTACAGGAAAAGAGAGAACTTTATATATAAAGAAAACAAGACACATGAATGACAGTGTAATGGGTAGTTAGGTACCAAACAGTTGTCAGCTGGTGATTTGGATCAGTAAATTGGGTCTTTTCTAAATATTTATCCTGTATATTATCTCCAAGTATCTTTCTGGAGTAATATATTAGTATACCTCAAATCTGTCCTCCTGAAGGCTCAAAAAAGAAAACGCAGGTTGTTTTTTTTGAACTTGTTCCAGTATAGAGTTCAGTAATATCAGCCTGTGTTGATGATATGTAACATCCACGGTGGAGAGACCAGCCTGGCATAATAATTGGGTTTTACTTTGGACCAGAAAATTTTAATATCCAGAACAGCTCAGGGATCTATAAACTAATAACTTTTGGTTTATTATTAATCGAATATTAAGAATTTGTTGATTATGGCCCTATTTCCTGACAATGCTTATGAAAATTTCAGCTTACTGCTTATCATGAGAGTGGCCATGCAATTGTTGCCTTCCATACAGAGGGTGCGCATCCAATTCACAAGGCGACAATAATGCCACGTGGATCTGCTTTAGGAATGGTCACCCAGCTCCCTTCCAGTGATGAGACATCCATCAGCAAGAAGCAGTTGTTAGCTCGCCTTGATGTTTGTATGGGAGGAAGAGTTGCAGAAGAGCTTATTTTTGGTCAGGATAATGTCACAACAGGAGCAAGTAGTGATCTTCATACAGCTACTGAGCTTGCCCAATATATGGTAATTTTCTGCTCCCTGTTTAGTTCCAAGCAGTCCCTGCACCTGTGCAACTAACGGTCAAAGCCTTAGTTTGGCCACAAAACCAACAAGAAAATGCCGTGCTTCTATATGGAAAGTAATTAGAACTATTCTCACCCAAAAAAGGAAATGAAATTGGAATTTTTGTTGAAGTGCTTAAAATAAGTTACAAGCAGTCTTCTCTTTACATTTTAAAATGAGCTTTAGCCAATTGCTTAGCTCTGTTGTTTTATCTCTTTTCTGCACAAGGTATCAAATTGTGGGATGAGTGATGCAATTGGGCCAGTTCATATAAAAGACCGACCAAGTTCTGAAATGCAATCGCGAATTGATGCCGAGGCATGTATCTTGAGTCTGGATTTCTTTATACTGTTATGATGGCAAAAATCATGCCTGGGTTTAATTTTCTTTACTTGTTCCACAGGTCGTCAAACTCCTTAGAGAAGCATATGATCGTGTGAAAGCCCTTCTAAAGAAGGTTTGTCAAACTAATTGCTTGTGTTAAGAATTAAAAAAAAAAAAGTGAAACTTTCTCTCTCCTTATTTTGTGGGGGGGTGTTTGCACTTTTCTATTTTATACTGAATGAGGTTTGACTAGGCCACATTTATGGTCTGTTTGGGAATTAAAATGTGAGGGGAAAGGAGAGGAGAGGACTAAACCTGTCCTCTCCTTTGTTTGGGAGATTTGAATGGAAAGGGAATTGGACACAGTTCCCCTGATTCGAGGGGGATTGGGGAGGGAAGGTAAGGATTTGACTCTTATACCCATACTAGTTTTTAAGCCCAATCATTGCCCAGAAGGGGATGAAGATGCGAAGGAGTAAGTTAAGATGGGTTTAGATTGACTGCATTTTGGTTTAATTAATTGATTTGTAACATTTGTTAGAGCATTAAAAAAATAGTTTATAAGGAGAGAGAGAGAAGTGTATTATATTATTAAATTCTATATTAAATATGTCTACTTAAGGGTAAATTTTTAAACATACATTAAAATATGGCATTTCCTTTCTTTTCCCCTTTCCTTGTTCATTTTAATCATCCAAACAAAGGAAGAAAGCCCCCTCCATTCCATTCCTTCCCTTTCCCTCTCTTTCCTCTTGTGTCCTTCCCTTTCCTTCCCCCTTCAACTCCCAAACAAAGCATTAGTATCATCTAGGTGATCTATCTTTCTGAAGTACCTTTCTAGAAATATTTACCATACAATATTTTGTATAACTTCAAATTAATGTGGTAGTTCCTGGGTTACAATGTTATTCTATGAAGTCACCTGAAAGACAACTTTTTTGGTTCATGGCAGAGGAACTGCCCATGCTCAGAGTAAAGAACAATGAATGCTAATAAATTATATAGCCAAAATAAAAAAAAAAACACTCGTATAGCACAAATGATGTATGATCTAGAGAACCTTCAGAATCAGATTTTTGGTCCTTCCGAACTTATACTGATTTGAATCAAATGAGATTGGTGAAAACTGAAATTGTTATGATCCTGATAACTTTCTATTGATCAGAGTAATCAGATTACCAAAATAAGCTTCCGGGCATACCTTAGGTCAGGGACCATTGAGACATTGGAAAATTAGAATCAAAAGCAACTTGATGGTGTGTTACGCCCCAATTTCATATCTTCATATCTAGAATTTATTATTCATAGAGTACAAATATGTAGGAATTATTATTTAGAGATGTTAAATTGTGAACAGATGGTAGTCCTGGACTAATCAATCTTTCAATTGTATGAGGATGGGCTGGATGAAGTATTCAATGTTTCATTCCTGTTTTTCTTTGGCATTGGTTAGAAAATTTGGCAACCTTGAATTTCTGCAATGCCTTGAGATCTACTTATGTCTGGCATCTTCAAAATTTCTGAACCCAAATAACTTTTAACATTTTTTCCAGCATGAGAAGGCATTACATGCAATGGCGAATGCATTATTAGAGTATGAGACACTCAGTGCAGAAGAAATAAGGCGAATACTTCTCCCATACAGGGAAGGTCGGCTGCCAGAGCAACAAGAACAAGAAGAATCAGAAGGGGATCTTGTATTGGTGTGATCTTACTCTCCTCTCCCTGTCTGTAACTATACTAACTATAGGGGAAGCACTGTACAGTATACCTAGAAGCCACCCAAGTATTTTTCTGAGTCCAATTTCTGCTGTTCCCTTCCTTCCTGCATGCTATTCGAGATTCTTATAGGAAGTAGCTCTGAAGCAACCAGTCCTGCTCTCAATGATGGTCAGTTATTAGAATATTACTCTTGTGAGGAGCAATATTTTTTGGAGAGAACAATGTATTTTTAGAAAGTTATTTATTGGACATTTCGAGAATTGTGTTTTGTGTCTATACATTCTTCATTGGTTTAAGAATTTCTTATTCATTCTGAGACCCGAGTGTCTGTTAGCAAGATTGAGTTGTCTCTTCAAAGAATGGAGGAATAGGATACCACTCTGCAGAAACATTGGTGATCCCCAATCCCAACTTCTTGAAAATAGGGTCAATTTTTGATGGTGATTAGGCGAAGCAATTACATTTGAATTTTGAATGGATAATCTTATATAGTGGGCTGGAATACATTAAATCAATTTGAAGTTGGTTGCAGCTGAAATCACTTATGAAATACGTTATGGCTATTGAACCTGACAAACATGTGACTCTTAATTCAGTAGTCTACGTACTCAATATCACGGTCGTGTTTCATTATAACGGAGTCCTGCAGAAGTCAGCTGAAACTTGAAAGCACCTCCAAATCAAAGAATTTTGACGTTTTTGTTCGAAATGCGAGTTACATTCTCAACTGCGTTGCCTAGTAATTAGTAAAGGCTTTACGTATTAGCAAATTAGAGTTTTTTGTCTTCAAGTAGTTTTTTGTTTGTTTTTTTTGAAGACGAAAAGGACAAGATATTTCCTGGTTTGGTCCAAACTTACATGTCACAACCCATCTTAGATTCCTTTCTTAATTTCTTTGATCATTTGCAAATCCAAATCGTGTTTATCAATTCAACATATTGGACGATAACCCACCCGATAAATTAGATATGTAGCAGACTACGAGAGAAAAAAACGAAATAAGCTGAAATCTATTTATTAGAAATAACCTCCAGACTCCAGCAGATGTTAAATGCAACTAGAAACTAGTCAGACTACAAACTGCACTAATCAAAACAATTTTACAGACCATCTTTGACCACCACATTATATACAAAAAAACATACCATGAAGCCAAAACTTTTTAGTCTCGCAGAATCATCTGGTCTTACTCCTTTATACTGTACTGGTTTCAAACACCTGTCTGAGAACCACTGTTCTTTTAACTACTTAATGAGAAACCAGAATATATAATCATAAGGATAACTAACATAGCAAATGAAGTGAACAACGCTGCTACTCTATGAGAGATGGAAGCAGCATCATTGCCAGTCCGTCTCCTAAGCCTCCAATATAGGAAAGCCCCTGAAGCTTCATCCATGGCAGCCAAGTTCTCAGCCACTTATTATCAACTCCTACATCCGATCAATTGGTTCAGTGCGGTCCTGCACAGCAAGCCCTTCTGAGACATCAGCAAGTGACTTGAGATTGCATTTAATTAAAGCTTCGACAAAGTAGCACGTCTCATCCTTGGTGTTCCCCTCAGGTACATCCACCACAAAAGATTCAATTACCAGAGTGCCTGGCCTTCCATCAATAATTTCTGGGTGAAGGGACAAGATAGACGAGTAGTTCTGAAATATAAAAAACAAAGCTTAGATTGATAGCTAAAAGCATTATTCGTGAAAACAAAGACAGCTTAATCGTTTAGCCCAATTGCTTATTTACGACCAAAGAGCAGAAAGATAAGTGGCTAAATTTCCGTCATATCTAAGATGCATGGAAACAGTTTTCACATCATCGGTTACTGCACGCAACAAACTATAACTGTACACTTGCCACCAACCTACTAATCAACAAAAATCATATCATCACAGAGTTCAACAACTATATTAACGTGTTAATGATTCGGGGTCCAGATCTCCAAGCAGGACCCCTAGGTTGAGTTCCTACAAAACAAAAATTTTAGCTTAGCTCGATCTTAGCTACCAAAATACACATGGTATCAACTGGAGGATGGAAGCAAGAACCAGAATCCAAGAAATTTATAGAGAAGCTCATCAACTCTAAACTGACACGAGAACTGCCATATTACAGTTTTCTTTAAGGTTGTGAAGGAATTAAATTTAAAAGTCATTTTAGCATGTAAACCTGCGTCTCTTAACTGGTGACAATTCAATATACATTTAGAGAAAACACCCTGGCTATTCCTGTATATTTTGACATGGAGAAACCATCATAACAGAAAATATCCAGACACTATTAGAACAGATGCTACAAATCTAAACTGTCAAATTTATATTCAGAAACAGAAAGGGACAAAATTATAAGCAAGCAACCGCAACCCCCCCCCCCCCC
>QAOA01003631.1:0-238548 GCA_003255065.1 Cercis canadensis | reverse complement strand
CACACACACACACACAAACACATACACAACGAAAAATACAAGAAAAAAATAACGGCAATATATATGATGTTGACCGGTGCTGAAACTCTCCAGCATATTCCAATAACAATAATGAATATTAGACGTAATGAGCACCTATACGAACATTGTTCAGCATCTTGCCTCAACTGAGCACATGAACACATTCAGTCAATTATATGAATGAAACACACTCTATAAGCCCAATCAATTCTAAATAAAAGACCTCACTAAGGTTAGCACATTATATTAGCTGCCAAAAACGATTAGATTTGCATACCTTCCTTCCAAGTTCTAATCGATGCTATATGCACCTCAAGCACAGTATAATTAGCACTCAGAAGGTTGCACACAAAATGTGGAGAAATGTGCAGTAGGTGTGCTCACTTCAAGGAAGATAAATGATTTTCCAGAAGCATAAAAATCAAACTGAAATTTCATACTCACATCCGCACAAAATTTAATAACTAAAAGGGTTAAAAATAACCAGGTAAGTTCTTGTAAGGAGATACTCCATACCCTAAGTCTGTGATCACCACCAATAATCCTGATGCTAAGGATATGCTCATTGTCATCAAGAAGCTCCAATCTTTCAGTACTTGTAGTGGCAGGAAGCCCCGACTTGACATCAACTTCTCTTAGACTCCCAATCTCAAGGTTTCCCCTGACAACACACCTGCTGACGAATGGCTTGTACTTTTGTGGTTGATCAAATCTCCTCACCAGGGACCATACCTAGAGAAAGCAAATCTATGCATGATAAATAAGCAATCCCATAGACTAGTTAACTATAAGCCATATTTAAGGGTGGGGGTTTGGCAGAATCGTTCAAGCATTCTTAATCAAAATATATATGCAAAATTATTATTCGGAAGCAAGCCAAAGTCTCCATTCCATGGCAATAGCACAGATGAAGAGAATATAACAAAATCTGAGTGGTTTTGCCGCTTTACTCCTGTAATCACTTATTGTCAAATGAAACCTTCAAAAAAGAAAAAGTAATGATATTGCGGAGTGTACAGAAACTTGCAACACCCCTCCCCCTCCCCTCTTTTTTTTCCCCTTCTTTCTTTTTTTTTTTCCAGAAAATGAATTCGCGTGAGAGTGAAAAGACCTAGGAACGGATAGCTGTCGTTGGTCGTAGAAAAAAGCAAAGAAAAGCATTAACTAGTTCATGAATGCTATAAAGAATAGATCATGTTCCGCTTAAGTGTCTAATACAAAAGTTTCTCGCTGGAAACCAAAAAAATTAGAGCCGATCGACTGTTCTTGAGAAAGAGGTCAACCATAAGAAAATTGACCAAAAATAGCATGGAAGAACTTCAAATGCTCTCAAAAAAATCAGTTGAGCATTGAAAGTATGTCCAAAACCCCCTTTCCCGCAGCCAATCAAAGTCAAAAATGAAGAAGAAGAATAAACAGAAGAACAGCAACATCAAAGTCAAAAATCGATCCCTCAGTACCTTCATAAATCTAACGTCCAAATCAGCCACCGATCCAGAGAAGAGAAACCCAGTTAAAGATGATCATGAATAAGAAGAAACATACATTTCAATAAGCATATCCCTATATGATATGCATGTAAATATCTCTGCATACATAAAACTAGAAACGAATAGAGAAAAGGAGGCACATAGATTCAATAAGAATAGAGTGATTACAAGATGAACAGGCGCTCTGATATGCTTAACGAGGGAAGAGCTACACTGATTCTCCCCAGGTTCGTGTCTATGGTGCCTCCTTATGTACTCCAACTCCAAACTGCTAAATCCTCCAATATCAAGCCCATTAATATTCCCATTCATTTTGCTACACAAAGAATTGCAGGAACCAATGCAAACGCGCCTTTAACTCTCAATCTCCGCAATAACAGCCACCATGAAACTCTGACACAGAATCGAATCAAAACCAGGCGCGCAGGACTCGGTTTTCGACAATACGGAGCTCCGATCGACGTCCGGCGACGGTCTCCGGCGAAAGCTTCCAGAAAACCAAACGATTTCAGAGGAACAAGATGAGTATGAGACTCACCGCCATCGATGAACTACCGCAGCCGGTCTATTATCTCAAATAAAAAATTTGTCTATATGATATAAAAACTATAAAAAATAATTTTTTTAAGAAAATGCCCACCTTTTAATGCTGTTATTACAAACACACCACGACTTTGTCCTTTTTTGCTAGTGTCGTTTTTGCGACCAAAATACCCATGCCTCTGCCATCAATTTAATGTGTACGATAAAATTGGAGGTAAATGTAAGAAATTTTAAATTTTTCACTATCAAACAAAAAGGGCACGTTTACTTGTCGTTTGCCAAGAAAACGTTCGTCCTTGATTGGCTATTTAATGTTTATGGTCCAACATTAAAGGGGCTGTTAATGGTACCGTTAACAGTTAAATGGCAAACACAAAATAAAAATTAAAAAATATATATATATTGTTATTTAAGGCATCGAGTACCATTACGGACCATGTGTGTACCATTTCTTTGCTTTTTATTCTTTTTCTTTTTAATTTTTGATCAATTATACGTGTATTTTAGTATTGTACTATTAAATGTTAGGGGCATGGATATTTGATCTCAATATTACTGTTTTTAAATTTATTTATATAATTATAATATTTTTAAATTTATATATTTAAATATTATACTTTTAAAAAAATTAAAAATTAAAAAAAAATGAAGTCTAATTTGTGGGGCCTACCAAACACGTTAGTGGCGCCACAGCATATCCACGTGGGACACGTCAGTGGGCCCATGGCGTGCCTTTCCCAACGGGTCTCACAATCATTTCTATTTCAAAGTATACGTTTACAAAAAAATTAGTGTGCACGACAAGAAGGGATATGTCGTGGCTCCACTAACATGTCTAGTGAGCTCCACGGGTTAGATTCCATTTTTTTAAATTTTTTTTTAAAAGTGTAATATTTAGGTATATAAATTTAAAAGTGTTATAATTATGTAAATAAATTTAAAAATAATAATATTTAGGTCAAAGACCCGTCATTCACACAATACATACATGTCTGTATTAAATCGTTTCATGCTTGGAAGGTTTTGAGGTCTATGATGTTTCATATCCATTTAAAGGCAACCTCATGGGCCAATCTCACGGGTTGGAAATTCAGCTTTCCATTTTGGATTGGATGAGGAAAATAAGTGAAGTGGTGGAGAGGAATGGAAGAAGAGATTTTTTAGTAAGGGACCGTTTGTTTCGACGAAATTTTAAAAAAGTTAATATCAATAACGTTTTTCATAGGCCAAAGAAATTAAGTATGTTATTCAATAATAAAAGTTGATGCATGGAGGCAAATAAAAAAAGTTAGCCTAACAATGAAAGTGAGTAGATGATAATATAATTAGATGCATGATTAAAAAGTATTATATATATATATACATTATGTGAATAAGTGAGATTGTTGTGAAAAGTACAGAGTTCAAAGTTAGATTAGATATATGTACAATGTTTAAGTTAGTTTTATTGAATTTTCTATGATTAGAATAGTAGGTATCAAAGAAAATGGGCAACGGTAAAAGTTGATCTTGTAAGATATTGTTCGTGAAGTTTGAGATTGATAGTCCTAGTCTCCTATGATGCTGGGCATTGGGCAAGGTCCACTTGTACAAAAGAGAGTGAAACCAAGTTTAAAATTGCAATTAGATGAGCAATCACATCAACCAAACCATGGGACCAACTTGAATTAAATGGATAGATCCTAAAACAAACAAAAAACACAAAAGACAATTGGTTCACAATGAGTAGTCATAGTCGGCAGTAGATAGCATTCAACTTCTCAAATCTTTAACTAATGTTATTTTCACAGTTATAATCTTATTTTCTATATAACACAATATTTGATCTGATCTAATCTATTTAAATTTTAATTACACTCACTAAAACACGTGGTGATTATGAACACATTAATTTATTTGTAACTAACCAATGTGTACTCCAAGCATTACAATCACAATCTATGGAGCTTGTATAAAGTATAGATATGAGGGCACATAGATAGGAGCAACCATTTCTTCTCCTATAAAATAGAGTTAGATTATACTATATTATCTTATCTCTTTGAAGAGACCTTTTCATTTTCCAAACACAGATTTGATTAGTTAGTTGGAGTCAAATGGTTAGAGAAAGCAAAGCATGTTGCCCCTTAAGAGTGGAAACAAGTGGTATCTGCTATATATCTCCTTCTTGCTTGTTTATTGTTTAGCTGATTGTCAAAAAGGAGCACTCATATTAATTTGATGTCAATCAATTTTTAGAGTAGACATAATTTAATTTTTTTTGGTGTAAAATTTCCATAGAACCAATATATTCATAAAAAGAATGACTAATTTATAGTTTATCTAACTTGGACTGAATTTACCTACAAAATATTAATGTGTTTNTTACCTACAAAATATTAATATGTTTTTTTTTCTTTTTCTATTGCTTAGAGAAAGAAAGAGTAAGTAGGAGTTTGAAGTTTCAAGTTTGAGAATGGGTGTAAGTGTCGGCAAGTGAGTCAATTTAATTGAAAAGGATTAAGAGGAGTTTTTTATTTTTTATTTTTTCGCCGCAAAAGAAGGTAGAGCAGTGCAATGCAAGTGAGTTAATTTAATTGATGGTTGCAAGCTCAAGTGATAATAATATAATAATATTTGGCAAGTTCTCATAACTCACGATGTGAAATCAGTTTGTAAAATTGTATATTTTCATGCTTTTTTCTGTATATTATTTTATATTTTTGTCCTAATAATTTGAATATGCTTATATTTTTATGGAACTTTTACACGTAAAATAGAATGTATTATGATTTATGAATAATACTAGATATCTAGGGTTTAGTTTCACTTTTACTTTTATTATAGATGGGTGAACTAAATTTTTCATAAATAAATATATTTGGGTTTTTTGGACAAGTATTTTTAATGCCGTTAGTTTTTGCGGCCTTTGTCGGTAAGGAAAAGACTACCTTTTATTTATTCAGCTATATGAAAGTGATACACAACAATCCAACGTGTATATGAGCACTTCATTTAATAAATTAATTAACTTCCACTTTGCATTAATTAAATACTAATGAATATAATACCCAATAAATAGCTGTCAAGTGTTGGTCGTAACCATATGCAATCTAAATTAAATGCACGACCCTGTACTTGAATATACGGAGTGCCTTTTCTGATTATAATGTGATGAACACCAATTGAAGATTTAAACTTCTTTTTTTTGGGGGGGGTCAGATCAGAGTAATTGAAGATTTAACCTGAAAATGTTTCAGTTCATTTGGTTGATAAAAAATTTAAAATCATATTTTGTCTTTATTAAAGCAAACAATAGATTAAAAAGGGACACATATAATCGACCAACTACATATATAATAATAATAATAATTAACCATTTATGTGAACTTTAGATAATAATAAACACTATACATGGCAAAAATAACACAAATAATTTAAGTAATTGCTTATAAAATTGAAGTTTTAAATTTGAGTTGACATTCTCTTAGTATGTTTAATTAAAAATCTAACTTGAAATAAGGGAAAGGAAAAAAATACCTTGGTTAGTTTTATATATATATATATATATATTGAATTATGAAGCACTTCAACTTATGCCTGCACGATATAGTCTTTGCCTAATCATAATCATAATATATTTCTATATGCATATTTGTTGGTTGATGATGAGTGCAAGAAGCAACAAGAATTTAGAAAGTAATGTCCTTTTTGTTCTTGTGTAATCTTCGGTATCACATAAAAATAAAGCACTAACACATGAATGTGGCAACTTTTGCAGTGGGAATAGGGATTCAATTATTGACAGGAATCCGTACAGCACAACTAGATGAGTGCCAAGTTTATTCATTAAATATTAAACCCACAATTAAAGATGTCATTAGGCTAAGCTATGAGAATGGTCCATCCACCCTTATTGAAGGCAACAACAAACCAAGGGCAGCATCTAACCGATAAATAAATTAATGAGATTTGAAGCATAGGGCATATATATTATGTAATATTCCTTAAATCTTAATTAATATCAGTTGTACCAAGCATTTTTTATATTATGTAATATTCCCTTTGGGCTGAAATTTGTTTTAATTTTTGGACCCAGGCTGTAGCACAAAATGTTGGATTATGGATTTGAGAAATGGACAGAAATTGGGCCACTTTCTAGCCTCCCATTGTGGTTGTGATGTTGAGTTTGATGCTTAAATGGCAACATGTTATCGCAGCCCAAAAAAAACAAGTGTGTTTTTAGCTAAATATTTAGGCCCTGTTTGAATAGCATAGCTTACAGCTTATTAGAGCTTCTCTACTAATATAAGTGCTTTTATGTAAAAAAAAATAGTGTTTGGATAAACTTAAATAAGTAACTTATTAACTCCTAAAAAGCTGTTTTTAACTTATTTTATGAAGTCAATTTTTTAAGCTTCTTAAAAAAGCCCTCTACGAAAGCTCTTTTTCAAAAGACCGGGAAGCTGTTTGCACATTTACAAGACAATTATATCCCCATCTCTGTTTCTGCTCTTTGAATTCTTTAGAATCACAGTCACACTGTGTTTTAGCTTTATTTTACTCTCTTGGATTTTCTTTCTCTCTTTAAAATGGCTTGCTTCAGCGTGGTGTTGATGTTAGTGGGCGTTGTTGGTGAGCTCCACGATGGCTCAATTTCCGGCGTCTTCACTGGCGTCATCTCCCGTTGCTACTCTGCGACGAGCTGCTTCTAAACCTCTGACGCTGTCTCCGTCTGTGAACTCTCTGCTTGCCACTAGCATTTCGATAGAGAGCGGTCTGACGTCGTCTCCTACCACCGTCAACTCTCCACCATCTCCTCCTCCGACTACTTCTGAGTCGCCAGCTAGTGCTCTGACCACCTCCCCCTCATCGATCTCATCTCCACCATCTGGAGCACCATCACTAGCTGAGAACGGTGCCGTTTTTAACAGATTTACCGTCACTAGATCTGCTGCTGTTGTGATCTTCGCTGCGGCTTTGCTGATGTAGGCAGTTCCATGGAGTCTTTACATTTTTTTTTCTTTCTATTTTACGAATTAAATGAGTCACAAATTCTTTTACTTCATTTTTTGTTACTTTTGTTTCCTATCTGTTATTGATAATTCTTTCATTTGTGTATTCTATTTATCATTCTATTGAATATAGAAGAGCAGAATTTGAAGCATTTAATAAGAATTTTGAGTTTGTTGATGAAGAAATTATGTATGAAGCAATGCCTAATAATGTCATATAGGAGGAACCAAATGAAGAGAGTATTAGACAAATGGAGCAAATTAAAATATTTGTCAGATTTCGTTTCTATTTCTTTCTTTTAGATATCAATTTGAATAATTATATATTTCATGTTTATCATGATCATCAATATAATAAAATAGTAATACTTGTTAATGACAATTTATCTATATGCGAGGTTTCTAATATAGCAAGTTAAGAATCACTTTGATTATAAGATATCATATTTCAAAATAATAATCTAACAACAAAAAGTTAACTACTTTAATTAAAACATAATAATTATAGCACTAATATAAAATATTTTGTTATTATTTTTTTTTTCAAATTATAACAAAGTGTTTATTTATCCAAACACAATTTTTAATAAGTGCTTATTAATGTCTTTTTTAGTAATTTTCACAATTATAAGCACTTATATATTTGTCTATCCAAATGCTTTAGAAAAAACTTATAGATTTTAAAAGCGCTTCTTCAAGTATGTATCCAAACACTAAATAGCTTAATTTAAAAGGAGCTTATGATATAAAAGTTTTTCACATAAGACCTTCTTATATAAGCTCTTAAATAAGCTGTTTACCCAAATGGGACCTCAATGCTTATTTGGTTATTTTGTTATTTCTTTTAAAAAAAATCTATTCCCTGCATCAAGGACTTTTTTTTTTTTTTCTTCTGAATATATCAATGACACTCTAGCTTTATGGTTTATTCTCCACATCCAAACAAAAGGATTACCAAATGCATTTACTTTTAAAACCCCCTCCCTGGAAAAATTAAGAAGGGAAAGCAAAAAGCATAGAGTTAAGATTCATGTACAGCTGATGGGGTGAATTCATTGTTTACTATTTTCTTCATCATTATCAAGTTTATTAGTTGTCTATTCTCACATCCAGCACAGATTTTTTTCCTTCTTCATTACTTCCTTATATCATTTATTGGACCTTTGACTCAAAAATTATATTTTTTAAACTTATTTACATAAATATAATATTTTTTAACTTATTTACATAAATATAATATTTTTTTAACTTATTTACCTCAATATTACATTTTTAAAAAATTAAAAACTGCAAAAAAATGAATTCAAAGTAAGTGAGTCCCACCGGACACACCAGTGGGTCTTGGGCGTGTCCCCACACACTACCATGCTTGTGTGCTTCTGCCAATTTTTGAGAAAATGTCAAATGGTCAATATAAGCTTGACCTATTGTCTTGTGCAAGGACAAAGATGCAAGGCAAAAGTGACTAGAAGCTACTTGTGTCAAATGCAATAGACACGCCTTGGGCNGATGGGGTGAATTCATTGTTTACTATTTTCTTCATCATTATCAAGTTTATTAGTTGTCTATTCTCACATCCAGCACAGATTTTTTTCCTTCTTCATTACTTCCTTATATCATTTATTGGACCTTTGACTCAAAAATTATATTTTTTAAACTTATTTACATAAATATAATATTTTTTAACTTATTTACATAAATATAATATTTTTTTTAACTTATTTACCTCAATATTACATTTTAAAAAAATTAAAAATTGCAAAAAAATGAATTCAAAGTAAGTGAGTCCCACCGGACACACCAGTGGGCCTTGGGCGTGTCCCCACACACTACCATGCTTGTGTGCTTCTGCCAATTTTTGAGAAAATGTCAAATGGTCAATATAAGCTTGACCTATTGTCTTGTGCAAGGACAAAGATGCAAGGCAAAAGTGACTAGAAGCTGCTTGTGTCAAATGCAATAGACACGCCTTGAGCCCATTGGCGTGTTTGGTGGGCCCTGTCACTTATGACTTCATTTTTTTTAGTTTGTTAATTTTTTTAAAAGTATAATATTGAGGTAAATAAATTTGAAAAAAAATAATATTTAAGTCAAAGTGTCTCATTTATTTGGTAATCATTTTGAAAAGATTTAGCTGGATACATCATACATGTACATTAACATGGAACGCATCCCACACATGTACATTCAAAATCTTAGCAAATTAAGCATATGTATTAACATGATAATAAACCAATAAAGTTATCATTCTGGTATTTAGTTGTTAAGAAAATTAATGATTGAGGTATTGGAATTAATATTGTTGATAAAAACATATCAAGGTTTTTGAAATTAACAATGTTGATCCAAAACCATATTGCGGTTTTGAATTTTCAAAAATAAAATATAGTTTTTGAAGATTTAATACAGGTTAATGTCCATAATTTATACACCAAGATAAAAATGTGATATAATATAGAGAGGAGATTAACAAACATTGAGAGGATTAGGAACTAAAAGTTTTATTTTCTCTTTATGACACATGGAAGTAAAATTTATTCTTGAGGCTTGAGCTTAAGAAGCCCCTATTAAAAAAAACCATATCATAACATAAAATTGAGAATTTAAAGTAATAACCCTATGGCATGTGACATCTCTTGTCAATTCAAATTAATGCTTTTCAATTTTAGTTACAAAATCATTACAAACTAAAATCTAGAATGCTTTCACTTTGCAGAAAAAAGAGCCAAAATACATAAAATGTTAAAGGAAACACAAAAGAAAAACAAAAGAATTAATTTGACTACTAATCTCAACCACATTTTTAAATTAATCAACGGCCATGTAAATATCACCACCACAGTATTAGGGAAGTGCAAAAAAGCTAAAAAAAGACAGATAGATCATAGGGGTGTAAAACTCCAATCCTATCTGGCTAAAAATAGGAAAGAAAGAAGAAAGAAGGAAAAGGAAAACCCAATTTTCCTAACCAAAAAAGGAGAGAAAAAAAGAAGGAAAAAAACCCAATCCTCTCTTCTCTCTCTGTCTATAGTCTGTACTCTCTCTCACTCCCTCTCTTACTCTCTTTTTAAATTTACCATTTTGGCATTTTCAATTTTTTTTCCCATATTTGCGATCTTCCAAAATATAAATGAGAAACCTCTCTTACGCCATAAGGCTCCTAAAACCTTAGCCTCACTCGCATGGAAGCTTGATTAAGTTCATGGAACATATCCCAATTCTTCTAACAATTGGAGCTTTGTTTTCTTTCTGATCAATTTTCACAGGTTCATACTCTTCTTCTTCTCTCCAACAACAACACTTGCTTGTCTGTTTATAATCTTGAATAGTGGAATTTGCCGTTCTTTACCTGACAAGTATCAAGCATTTGGAGCGGTTTTGGTTAGGGCTTTTCTTTCACCTTGCTTTCGTTAATTACGTGGATTTTCAGTTGTCCCAATTTTCTTTTCAATTGTATGACCGAACTGTTTTTATTTATTTATTTTAAAAGTTTTATCTTTATTTTTTTTGGTTTACGAGGTTTGGTTGCTGCGAAGTTGAGGAGAGGTAAAGGAATGCGAAGGATTGAGAATGCTGAGTCTAAGTGTTAATTTAGCTCAATAGTTGTTAAGAGTGAAAAAAGATGGTGAATTTTGTTTTATTGTCTATATCTCTGTAAATAAAAAATTTGGTTTTATTTTTCTGTCAATAAAAAAATGTTTTTTTCCCCCTACTTTTCTGTAAAAAAACGATTTGGTTTTATATTTTTCCAATTTTTTGTAGATACACCAAGCAGGGTATCTGTAAAACCTTGTGTCATGTTGCTACTGTTTCAATGGCTTCTGTGCATCTACATGCTAAATTGTTGATTTTCAGAGAATCTAGAAGTCAGTATTAGCAGTATCAATCTTTTGTTTTGTGCTAAACTCTAAGCTAAACAAGCTTGTTTTATGTATGTATGTTTGTGTGATTTTTCAACTCTTGCATATACTTTTTATGTCCATTAATTGTCTAAATATTTTATTCTTCATGTATGTTGAACTATTTTCTACTTCTATTATAATGATAATATTTCTGGCTCTTACGAGATGCCTGAAAGGTTTTAAATCTTTCACTTTGATTGATTGGGAGAGATTATCATTGAAGGGATATGTGTATATTTCCACGTCTATGTATGGATTGTAGACTCCACTCGAACTATTCCTTTTAATTTTCTCCTGGCTTAGCTGATAAAAGAAGTAGTTACCTAGTGTTTTTCCTACCATATTTCTTTTTCCATGATGGTTGACTTAAATATGTAACTTTATGATTGGCCCATAAAAGGTGTATGTATTCATCTTTGATTATTCATGGTTCACTATACAATCTCATTAAAGTGTCTAATGAACTTACTTTTTCTCCTTATTTCTTGCATCATATATGTGTTTCTTTAACCTTTTATTTAGATGTTGATGAAGAAGCCATGGTGGAGATATTTTGACCCTATTTTTTTTTATGTACTCATGCATTTTGTTGCACTTTTTTCTCCTTGAATTTTGAGATAAAAACCTTGCTAATTCCCTCACTCTCTCCTCTATAAGCAGACACTGTAGAGGGACGTGTTGAAGACACAGCGCTGTTACAAAGGCATCTTTGCATGGGTGGTCCTGAAGGACAAGTCATGCTGGATGGCTTTATTCCAAATGGACTCTTGCCCAGTGAAGCAACCTCTGTTACTCGGGTGCTTGATCCAGAGAGATGGTCGTGGGCTGAAGAGAGAACTGCGGAGCTCATTGCACACATTCAGCCTAACCAACCTTCAGAGGAACGTCGAAATGCTGTTGCATCTTATGTGCAACGCTTGATCATGAAGTGCTTCTCTTGTCAGGTGCCAAAACTCAGATTCATCATTCGCTCATTAGTTGTTTACATTGGAATTTTATGTTTGCCAATCCTTTTGGTATGAACACCCTTGTATAATTGTTCAAGTAGTAGTTAATGACTATGTTATGGTACTTTATTATGTTGCCGCAATATTTTACCATTTAATTTATTTGTTAACTAATTAAGCTATATTTGGCAAACATTTTGGACATATTTCGGCACCCTTTCCTTTCCATGGATGGCTTCTGCACAAGAAGAAAATTATTTCTGGAAATATTTGAGTATGCTTAAATGTAAAATGTATTCCTAAATGTCATCAGATTATTACTTAGCATTCAAGTTAAACATTGGTGCACTTTGTTAGCACCCCAAAATATATCCATTAGGCATGAAGTTATGAGCTGCAAATACTGTAAATCTTAGCTTTAAGTGTTCAATCCCACCTCCATACTCATTCTTGTTCTGATTATGTGCCAAATACATGAGTTATCCAATTATAGGCATGAAGTTATGAGCTGCAAATACTGTACTTAGTAATCTTAGCTTTAAGTGTTTAGTCCCACCTTATTTTAGTATAAGCTTAACCCACCCCACCTACTTTCCGAAGAGGAAGAATACATATATTGTGATTATTTGTTTATTTTCTTAGTTTGGGCATTGTTGTGGATTTTGCTTTTGGGGTTGGTTGTCTTCCAAAATTACCAAGTCCATCTATTGCTGAACTCTGGAAGACTGATAGATTTAACTTTTAGGCATAGAGAACAGCTATCACCAGATATTTGCTTTTTCCCTCTATTTTATAGTTTGTAAGTCATTATTTGAATTTGGAGGAGACTTTCCCTTAAATGCACTATTATTTTCTTCATTAAGTATTTTTGTTTCCTTCTTAATATTGTTATCATCATCATTACTACTAGCACTACTTAATGTTGAGAAACATGACTTTTTCAAAGACTGCATATGATTTTGAAAGAAACAAAAATGTGTTTCCAGTTTATTTACTATATTATAGGCTTCTGTCTTTCTCCAGATATAATTCCCCTATGATGTTATTGTTATGAGAAGTGTTGCACTGAAATTTTAGAATATACAAGAACCCATTCAGACTTCAGAAATAACATCATATTTGTCTTAATTTTTATTTTTCTTTTCCCCTCTCTTTTTCCATGTTTGGCAAACTTGCTTTTGAAACAAACGCAACTTATAGCAATATTTTATAATTCATCAATTATTGCTTGTTGTCTCCATTAACTTGCAACCAGAGGCCAACCCTTTACAATTAGGGTAGAGTGAAACTGAAATGTTATGCAGTCTGTATATTCAGATATAATTTTTTGTTTCGGGAACATATTAAGATAAATTCGTCACAATCATTCTATATGCAACAATAATTGGTAAAAGTATTTTGTCTGCCAACCATCTTTTCCAGCTTGTTTATGCTTATCGGAAACACCCACATAAAACGCAAGGATGAAAGGGGAACAAAAACAAATTCCTAATGAAGCTTATACTGCCTAATGCATAATAATGTGCTTCCTTCGGTATTACAGGTATTCACATTTGGGTCTGTACCACTGAAGACTTACTTACCTGATGGGGATATTGATCTAACGGCATTCAGCAACAATCAAAATTTGAAGGACAGTTGGGCCCTTGAAGTACGAGATATTTTAGAAAGTGAAGAGAAGAGTGAGGATGCTGAATTCCGTGTGAAAGATGTTCAGTATATCCAGGCAGAGGTATGTGCTTCTTGGCAGCTAAATTCACTTTCTTCTATGCTGTACTCTGTGTCTTCCTATGACAATTATGTGATAAGATTGCATTTCCTATTTTTTAGTCTGACCATGTAACCATTTGGGTGATCAGGATATTCTTACCAATTTCTAAAATTGATGCAAAATTAACCTATTCTGAAGTGTGTTGGCAGCAGCCTATTTTCTTTTGTCTTCAGACTGCTTCTAGATGCTTTTGATTGTTGTTTTGGAAATAGAGATGTTTCCTTTCCAAGCCAAGGGTATTTAATAAACTTGTGTCAATGTCATCTATTCATCCATGATTTGAAAGAGACAGAAGCAGAATGCAAATTAAGCAAGCTTGTTTCAAACATGGAATCAATCTGTTGTTAAGTAATCTCTTCTCCTGTGTGAGATCATTTTATTATGTCTTTCCAAAACTTCTCTTTCAGTCATTGAAAGAAAATTCTGGGAAACTGGCTGAGAAAACCCAGAAGACAGTGTTTTCAACACTCAACCAGATTGGTCATATGGTGATTGAGTTGTTTCTGATCTGCGTAGGTCCTTAGATCTGTTGTAGGTCAAGGCTCATTTTGACCACTTTGATCAGCGGTTGGACTGTCAGTGGGCAAGATAAGTGGGGTTTCTTCACCTGCTTGCTCTGGTTAAAATGTTGATTTTTGAATGTTATCTGCTGCTGCTTTAGCCTGAACATCTTGCAGCATCGAATACTTTCTTGTTTAGTTTGATAGAACATGCTTTTTTGTAGAACTGTTACCAGGTGTTGTGGATATAAATAACTATCCAAAACCCAATTGTCCAATCAGTTTTAATTTTTAATGGTAGAATTGGATATGTATATACCACTAAAAAGTTGCTGGGATACCATACCCGTGTCATTTATATATATCCTTTATTTTAATGTATTACTTATTTCAAAGGTATTCATAGACATCATCATAGTTAGGGATGCAGTCAGTGATGTTCTCTACAATGGTCTTTTCTTCTATCTTTTTNTTTTTTTTTTTTTTTTTTTTCATTTTTTTAATACTATATCTATAGATTAGCGTGTTCATTTGTATGTCTTTATGATTTTAATTGCCCTTGATGTCTTCTTTTGTGTGCATTTAGTCAGTGATAAATTTTTTTCTCTCTTCTACCTTGTTAAATGCTGCTTGACAGTTTTTCTTCTTGTTGTAAAAGATTCTCATTTTGACTATATCGCATGTTTCTTATTTCTGTTTAATGGCAGGTGAAGATCATAAAGTGCCTGGTGGAAAATATCGTAGTTGACATTTCTTTGAATCAGCTTGGTGGTTTATGTACACTTTGTTTTCTTGAGGAGGTGATTTAGTTTGACAGTAGTCCTAACTCTCAAGTGCATGTTTTCCTATGTGCAAATATCCAACTATTAGCTTTCTTTTGCAGGTTGACAATCTGATAAGCCAGAATCATTTATTCAAACGCAGTGTTATATTGATAAAAGCTTGGTGTTACTATGAGAGTCGCATCCTGGGTGCTCACCATGGACTTATTTCAACCTATGCACTGGAAACCTTAGTCTTATATATATTTCATGTTTATAACAATACATTTGCTGGACCATTTGAGGTGACGTACTTGTTAGCTTTGTTATAGTTATTGTTGTGGCCTGTGGAAAAGGGATTTCCTTTCTGACCTTTTTGTTTTCCTATTGCTGTCACGTCTCAGGTACTGTATCGATTCCTGGAGTTCTTCAGCAAATTTGACTGGGAGAACTATTGCCTTAGCCTGTGGGGACCAGTGCCAGTAGGTTCACTTCCTGATATTAGAGGTAACAAATTTGTGTTCTTCATCATATATCCTCCAATAAGGCACACACTTCATTTGACTAACAGGCATTATTTTCTTCTCCTTTCTTTCCTGCATTTGAAATCATGACAGCGGAACCTCCACGAAAGGATTGCGGAGAGTTATTGCTCAGCAGATTGTTTCTTAATGCTTGTAGCTCTGTTTATGCTGTTATGCCTAACAACCAGGAAAATCAAGAGCAACCTTTTGTTTCAAAATTTTTTAATATCATAGATCCTTTGCGTGCAAACAACAACTTGGGGCGTAGCGTCAGTAAGGGTATATAACTTTTAAACCCTAGCTGAACCTAGTTATTTCTTTCCTTTTCCTTTCCAAAAAAAGAAAAAAAGAGACATTATTATTTACTTATTTCCCTGAATACAAAAGGTAGATGATGTTATTAGTCTACAATATGTATTTAAGATCTATGCTGATTTTTGTGATTGTTTAATTTTCCTTTTGGATAGGACCACTTCCCCGTATCATTGCCTGATTTCCTCTTAAATGTGGTATTTCTACTTGTAAACATAATTGCTACTGTAATCAGTAATTTTATAAAGATTTATCTTTACATAATCGTATTTGGTAGAAGTGCTGTGAAATCATTCACTAAGGGACAATCTAATTTTCTATTTTCAGTTATGTAATCTTTGAATGTTGGAATTTTTTTTCCCAATTTCAGCTGCTGAGTTTCTTTGTGATGCATATTGTATGCTCTTGTGAAATGTTTTTTTGATCCAAACTACTGCAAATTTTAGATGCCTTTTTAAATGTGGAGTAGATCCCAGCTTCAAAAGTGATCCGTATGTCTTGGGCTAATCGTGGCAAACAAATACTACAATGAGTTTAGTTAGTAAATTGTTTGGACACCAATTTGTTCTGAATCAGAATCTCCATTGATGTAATACATAAAACTGGAAACACATATTTGCAAATGTTTTATCTGATTATTCATTTTTTCTACAGGTAATTTCTTTAGGATAAGGAGTGCATTTGCTCTTGGGGCTCGGCAGCTAGTGAGATTACTGGATTGCCCAGAAGAGAATATAATTGCTGAGTTTGATTTTTTTTTCAGAAACACTTGGGATAGGCATGGGAAAGGCCACCGGCCTGATGCTCCTTATGATCTTTATGCAAAAGATAAACAAGTTATTGAAAATTCAACATGTCATGAATCGGAGGTTGGGAAGGCTCAAGATTCTCATGCATCCGATGGTGTCTACAGGCAACAAGCTAACCATTTGAAAGAGCCGAAACAGATGTTTGAAACCTCTGATGTATCTGCTGTTTCTCATACTCAGAGCCAAAAGACTAATGACATCTTCAATCCTATCATGACCTCTAATTCAAAGCAGACAAGTTCGATGAAGAACACATTTACGGATAGGGGCCAAAATCCTAATTACTCATCAAAGGAAGTTAATGCCACGCGTCACTTTGCTAGGGTACATTCTAGTCCAGAGTTTGCACATATATCTGGTGAAGTTCCCCCTCAGCATAGGCATATTGGGACATTGGAAACAGATAGAGGACAGGGCCATTCTGCTTCTTCAATAATTGATAATAGTAAGAGATCAAGTTCAAGATCCAAGGTTTTGGAAAAACAAAGCAACCGAGTTTCAGCTGAAGACCAACAATCTTCGTGGCAGACTACTTCTGATTGGAGAAGTGATGATGCTGTTGACTCAAAAAATGCAACAAATAATTACTATAATGCATTTGGTTTAGATGGCCATTCTGTTGGGGAGATAATGCGGATGCATCAGGAAGAGCAGGATTATTTCAATATGACTTCACCTTACAATAATCACAATTTCAATGGATATCTGCAAGCACCAGTGAGTGCGAATTCTACTAATCTTCCTTTCCCAGTGCCACCACCTGTTTTAGCATCAGGTTTCTCTCATGCAAACTCATTTGGTATGCTTCCTGCAAATGGCACTTCTTTTGAGTCCCTTTGGGGCCACAATATGCATTATTCTCAAGGTTTAGTTCCATTTTCCGCATCACAATGTTTTCCAAGTGTAGGAATGATGTTGAATCGGGAAGAAATAATTGAACCAGTTGATGATAATTTGGAAGTATCTGAATTGGATCATGAGGATAGCTATGGAGGTTTCTGGTCTGAGCAAGATGTGAATTGTATGAGAGGGTATGGTTATGAATATGGAAATATCCAAACTCAACATCAGAGAGATAAGCAAATGTTTGCTTCTGGTGATTCCAATTCCGGTAATTCATCTTGGCTGACCAGTTCTTGTGGTTACTCATCAAAAGATTTTGGCACAACTATTGAAAACAGATGGTTGACCAGAGAAAATTATGGTGATGATCCACCTGATGAAAGAACCATAGAAAGTGATGCGAACTCAACTGCAAGCTCTAGATTCGTGCCTGCTTCACATTCGACCTCAAGCACCAAACTGTCTTCTAGTAGTTCCTCAAATGGATCACCTTCAACGTTGACTAGGGACCAAAAAGGGATGAAAACTGCTCATCCTACACAACCATCTGCTGTAAGTGAAAATCAATATGAGGGAAAACTAGTTGATTGTATTTCTTCTCAGCCAGATGATAACAGAGAGTGGAATCGTCAATCAACTGTAGGCAGTGACTTGGCTGAAAGCACAACTGCTGGAACTGTTATTTCTGATGTTCAGACTCATCAATCAACTAGTTATGCACGAGGACCAATTACTGTATCTAATTTGACGGGTCCTATCACTCATCCATTTGTAGGTCCTGGTTCAAGGCAGAGAGCTGTTGACGACCAAGGATTAATACCACTTACATTTTATCCTACTGGACCCCCAGTTCCATTCCTTACCATGCTCCCATTTTACAATCTTCCTACTGAGACAACAGCTTCTTATACAGCTACCAGCCCTAGGGATATGAATGCAGAGCTAGGTAATCATCATTCAAGTCAATCAAATGTTGTTTTGGGTTCAACTGTGAGACAACAGTCAGATACTTTCCATAAGTATAACCATATCAAGCACGATGCAACTTCAGAGTCTTTTGAAGAACAGAGGTCTGATATTTTGAACAGTGATTTTGCTAGTCATTGGCAGAATCTGCAATATGGGCGGTTTTGTCAGAATGCACAATTACAAGGGCCCTTGCTTTATCCACCCCCTGTTTTTGTACCAGCAATGCATTTACAGGGACAATATCCTTTGGATGGTCCGGGGAGATCATCAGCAAACATGAATGTTTTGCCCCGTAGTCCACATCCCTTTCCTAGGATGCCAATCCAACGAGCTTATGATAGTCATTTGGGTATTGGTCCGCATTTCCCAAATGAACTTCCTAGGTTTCGTGGTGGGACTGGAACTTACCTGCCAAATCCTGTAAGTTACGAGATTTAATATCTATATAATCTTTCCAGTTTTTTCAATATGCTATTTATTTATGTTATTTTTGGTGCCTTAAGGAAGTTATAAGAATCTGAAAACGAAAGATGCTATGCTCCTCGTGAAGGATTAATCATATATGCCTTTCTCTGGTTCATTTCCAACTCATGAAGTGTGGAGGATTTGAGAGGAATATGTTGTGATTTTGGTGGTGAAGTTTTCACATTGCCAAATATATAGAGCATAATATGTTTTTAATATTTAATTTGCTGCAGAGGTTTATCAAGAATAGGCATTATACGAATACCAGAAATCACAGAGGGAGTTACAGCTATGATAGGAAGGATCATAATGGTGAAAGGGAAGGGAATTGGAATTCTAATTCAAAGCCAAGGTCTGGCAATCGAAGCCAATTCCGGTACCAAGTTGAGAGGCAAGGCACAAGGATGGATAAGACCAATCCAAGCAACAGACGACCTGACAAGCCATGGAATTCGTTTAAGAATGGTTCTTTTTCCTCATACAATTCCCATAATGGTTCGTTTAATTCTTCAATATCTAACAACCATGTTACTGCCAATGTTCCATATGGCATGCATCCACTACCAGTTGCTCCTGTTAATGAAATTTCTCCTTCTGAATCTGCCGTTCCTCCAATTGTTATGCTGTATCCATATAATCAAAATGTGAGTTGTGATTCTAATGAGTGGCTTGATTTTGGGTCTCTTGGACCAGTGCACAGAACAGGCACAAGTAAAGCATCACATCAAGGTGAAAGCTCACATGGTGAGGAAGGAGATTCTCAAGAGTCTTCTCCAGATAACGACTCATCACCCAATTTCCGGAGGTAATACACTATTTCTCTCTTTTTCTGCTTTTTCTCAAGTTCACAGCTAATCTGATCCCCCACTTCAAAAAAATAATAGTAATAAAAATGGAAAAGATAATTTATTTGAAAGGAAGCATAAAATTTGTTTACTAATGTCCACTAGTTAGTGCTGGGGAGAATGTGAATCAGCACCTCCATTGTTGATTGTGATATATTTATTTCTTATAATTAGCCGACATATTTTTTTCACTGAAGTCTGTATGATCAAGATGATTCATAACAGGGTTTTGCCAGATTGATGCCCAATCAAGATCGATACCAGAGATGCTGATTTCTGCTTCCATTCTGAGCCAGACCCTTTCTGTACACAGCTCATTACTACCAATACTCCTTATACCCTCCCTGCAGGTGTGCCATTTTGAGATGGCATGAAGAGGGAATCTGACAGTTGAGAAGAAACAAGTGTATTGTTCGTCTATTTCCAATCCTCAGTGTTCTCGGGTTTAGTTAAGTAAGAAAATAACTAGATAGGGTTTATACCTTTAGAGTTGGTCCTTGTGTCCTTTAGTATCAGCTTTATTGTTCTCCTCCAATTTTGTATATGGCTTTCATGTAAGCCCTAGTTTTTACTGCTTTTCAAATGTTACATTGCAACAGTGTTGCCATAAGGTAACTTTAGATGAAAATTTAATTGCATGCTCATGCCTTTTAGTTATGATTATGACGCCTATCTAACAAGCTCCTTGGCATTAAACAGCAGTAAATTATTCTGTCTTGGAACCTATTTACAAGCTGTAAATATACAAGATTATCTTACAAACCAGCTACTTCATGGAAACTAATAGTATCCCACTTTTACAAATACGTCGTGGGAAGTAACTTATGTGCAACGCAAAACTCCCACTTGGATGATCTATACCTTAACCAAAATTTAAGGACCTACTTGAGCAAGTGATTTTTCTCCATTTTGCCAGCCTTGACAAGAAAATTAGTACTTCTGACGGGTCACGCAAAGAATACAAAGCTTGTGTATCCCTTGGAATTGAAGACACTATAATTGGGTAACCTTGTCCTCTACTGTGTATGACCTGAAGAAAATTAACATAAACCAAAGCATTTTTAGCCACATCTCACTGCACAAGTTGTAGATATATGTAATATCAACGATCAATATGCTCTTTTCTTTATAATGCCATCGGTACAAACCTTGAAATCTATGATGAACTAGTTACATGTATATAAATCGTTCCTGATAATTTCTGTTCTTCCCTTTCATTTTAATGCGTGCGTGCGTGCGTGCATGATATATAATTGATTTTGAAATAGAAAATTTTGAACCTCTACAATGTGAATCAATATGATGCACATGCTTCGCACTTGTTCCAGTGCTGGCATGGAAGAAAACATGAAATTCACTTAGCTACTATGTTGCTACGCATCTGATTAACGATATACAATAAATTTAAACATGTTCCAGAAAAAAAAAAATCATACTAGGTTTAATAATTTAGCCTATACCTTAAAAGCATCTTCATCGGTTCGATCATCACCAATGTACACTGGAAGGATATTGCTGGAACTGCTTAACCCTAGCGTGTCAAGAAAATATTCTAGGGCATGACCTTTGTTCCACTTTATGGATGGCCTTATTTCCATAACCTATAAAAAGCATACCCACAGTAATAAAAATTAATACAGTGCAGGAATCTAATTAGATTAATCCTATCATGAACAGGAAGAGTTATATATCGACCAAAAACAAAAAAGAAAGAGTTGCAATTCATATGATTGGTTGTACCTTTTTACCCTCATTTAAGCAAAATTCTGGATAGTTTTCAAGGACAGACTTCACCTTCTCTTCCAATATGCCATAATTCTGGACATTAAAAAGAAAAAAATCAATTTCCTTTTAATATAGCATTGAAAAATTTTCTTATAATTTTCAATCAGTGAGACAAAACATGATGAAAAAGAACAAAAAATGGGAAGGTAAAATTAAAATGTTACCTCTTCTTGGACCTGCCGGAAATGTACGGAGATGCTGAAACCGTTGTCCTCAACCCTTGCACCTTGTATGTCTCTTGTTTTGCTCTGTAGAATTGTTAATATCTGTTTGCACAAACAACATAACACGTGATTTAATTAGCTGATCTCCAGAATCAGATGTGTGCATAATCTTGTAAAGGTTAATACACAAAACCTGAAGAAAATTATTTAGCTGACCTCTCTAATTGCAGGTAAAAACTTCTTTGCAGGTTGAAAGGGAACTCCATCGTCCTAAGAATTTAAAAGTTTTACATTAATGATACAGGCAAAGAGAGAAACAGAGCAAATGCACTTAGTGAAATCAATTGCACTTCAAATAAGATTAAAAAAGAAAAAAGAATCAAATATGGCTAAAGTACTAAAATTTCTTTCTTTAGTTGCAAAAAATTAGGATTGAATCTCGCTTTGACTAGTCATTAGGATTTAATTAAGTGAGAGTTAGTGTGATAAATCAGAGAAGTCTTAGGTTCCATAAATAGAAAAGTTCAAAAATTATTATTACAAAATCTTATGATGAACTCACCATTGTGTTAAGGGCTATGTTATAGTGCTTGCCATTAGAAGATCTAAGTGGCATGGCTGGTGCCATTATATCCATCCCATGGCTGCCAGCATAATATACATTACTTAACTTCACAAATGCTTTAACCTAAACAACAACAAAAAAAAAAATTCAGAAAGAGAACAAATAAAAAGAAAAGAAACTCTATATAATATTAATAAGGAGTTAACTCTCTGTCGTGAACTTAATTACCTTATCTCTGCTTCTTCCACTAATAATTGCTGTTGGAAAACATTTGGCAACTTCACACACTGCTGCACGCATCTGCCATTGATTTACAAAATATATATATCAAGAGTCAAGAAGAGTGTAGTTATATATTATATATAAGCTATGATAGGATGGTGTGAAGTGCAGGAAATAGTTGTGTATACCTACCTCATCAGACATAAATGCACGATCAGGGTCATTTACAATGGGAGATAAGGTACCATCATAGTCCAAGAAAACTACGATCATCTTCCCAATGGCTCCTTTCATTAATCTATCAAAACATCGCAACGCAGATGGGTGTCTCACCTGATATAATACATTTACATGCAGAATGCAAAACCACGTGATATCATTATCAACATAACACATAATATGCACGTCGTCATCAACTTCTTTTTGGAATATAAAGATAAATTAACCAAAAAAACACATTTATTAGTATTTGGTGAAGTAAATTGTAATGGATCTATAAATCTGTTCAATGGCAATCTTATTTTTTATTTTTTATTCATGGGAGTATTATAGCTTTTTTGTTGAANTTTTATTCATGGGAGTATTATAGCTTTTCTGTTGAACAAGTAAAAGTTTTTTATTTAAAATAATAATAATAATTAATAATATAGCCTCAGGTTTGGCCTATGGTGCTTAATTAGTAATAGTGTGCTGGGACTTACCACCCATGATTCGTAGCTTGAGGGGTTGGATTTATGAAGGCTATTATCAGTCAAGTTTAGTGCTCTTAGAAATAGAGAGCGTTCAAGACCGTCATGATCACTTGCTTCCTCCTTGGATTTCAAAACAAGTTGCACTCTCTGTTTACTAGTATGTGATGTCTGGAATCCCATTGCCTCTTGTATCTTGCTCAGCTTCTTCTTGATGATCTATAAACCCAAAAAAGAAAGGAAAAAAAAAAAAAAAGGGTAAAACTTTGATGAAAAATATTTTTGTGCTGATACGCAGAAACCCATTGGGTCAAAGCTCAGTATAGCTGGGCTTTTCTTCTAATGCTGAAAACAAGTGCATCTTACCAATTATTTCTTACCTTGAAAGTGACGAAGAGAAGAAACATATAATTCATGTTTGCTTTGATTTAGAGCTCAGCAATTCTTTTTCTTTCAACTCCTTCGGATGTAAATTACCTGAAAACAGAAGAGTATTGGAATCAATAGGGAGAACAAAGTAAATATTTTTCTTTTGGACCCACAAAATTTTATTTAATTATTAATTAAACCATGGAACTAATAGTAAGCAAAGACTAGACCTTTTTAGTTGTTCTCGGCACAGGCATAGCAATTAGCAAGCTCACAAACAAAGGACACCAAAGAAGCTTTGCCCAAGGCCCAACTCAAGTAGGTCTCGACCAAACTAGTTCTATCAGAGACATCCCTATCTACTGTGGGCCCCACGAAGAAAGGGAGTGAGTTGGACTGGGGACTGGGTTTGTTTGTTTTGTGTTATATGTGTACAGTAAAAGTTTTTCATTTTGTCTTCTTGCTAACCCTGTAAATCCTTTTCTGTTTTTGTTTTTTTTTTTTGTTTTTGTTTTTGGGTGATAGCTATCAGTCTATAAGTCCTTTAAATAACACAACAGTACTAATAATTGTAATTTCATTTGGCCTTTTGTTTCTTTTTGATGAAAAAGCTCAGTGCCTTTTTTTTTGTTTATTAAATATAATTTTGAAAATATGGTATGTCGGAAAAACATATTGAATTACAAGTTGAACCAGTTTTCAGAATATATTATAAAAGGAAAAAAAAAAAAGAAAGAAGAGGTGTTTGATAACCATGCTTTAAAGTAAAAGGAAAAAGGTTGACCCATTCTTCATGTGACACTCATGTAGTTGTCCGTAAAAAATGAATCACTTTTTCTCATGTACTCCAATCTGCTCTTAGATATGAATTGAAAGAAGGAAGAACAAGTTTCTTTATTTTATAATTTTCCAACAAGAAGATAAAAATAAAATATTGATAATACAACAGAAAGTCGGTTGTATTAGTGAGTTAAAATTATAAATCAATCAAAATAAAGTTTATGAGTGAGGTGAGTAAAACCCCAAGTTGAAAGTCCTTCAAATAATGTTGTCCAAAAGGTCATTTTCACCCATCAAGTTGAGAAAAATTTTAATATGCAAAACGTTGTCATAGGCCACTTTCAATGAATCTGAAGAGAAAACATTAGCTTTACAAATGTTTTCATGAGTGGGCCAAATAAGGAATAAAGTAGCTGAACAATAAGGTCATTCTCCAAGATGGAATATCTATCTTGTTCCTTTGAAAACACAAGTGCTAAAAACAATTAGAAAAACAAGGGAAAATTATATACTTGAACGATTAGATTTGACGATGACTTGTCGATCTACAAAGGCAAAGTTTGAGAGACTCTTGTCCTCAGTATATTATTATAGAGGATGAGTCAGATGAGAGCGACACAAGCTATAAAGTTGTGAGTTTAAGCCCACATCCATGGAAATAACTAATCTGTGTTAGTTACCCTTTTGTCTTCACTCAACTAACACCCAATGCCAGTATGCCCTACACCCTACTCCAATCCAACCTCCCTTCCAACTGAATCATTGTTTTTGTTCTTTTTCTTCTTTGCCTTTTTTTTGCTAGTGCAATTAGAATCTAATATAGCCTATATATAGGTCAATTATTATATTACTAGTTATAAAATCCCACTTGCAAACAGTCACTAACATGACACACTAGAGTGGGTGGGGATTCATGAAAGTAACAGTAACAACAATAGTCTTCTACAGCTTATGAAAAAGACTAGCTTCTAGCATATTTTAGGAAGAAAATGCATTTCTCTTACGTAATATACTTCATGTACTGTACTAAATTAACTGCTAAGGAATAAGATACTGATTTGAGTTAGGGAGACGGTGGAGAAAGAGTGGAGCAAGCTGAGGAACATTAACTTACACTTTGGGACACCTAAACTTAATCATACCGAGAGTAGCTTCTTAATCATTCTGAGTTGGCTGCAACTGCTATAGTTCATCATATTCAACCAGGTTATTACTCAAAATTCAAAGAGAAAACANTTACTCAAAATTCAAAGAAAAAAAAAAAAAAAAAAAACTAAATAGAGTGTCTAAAACCCTAATGTAGGTCATTGGTTAGTGTGTTGGTGGCTAAGGTCATAATAGTATAACTCTGGTATACATAAGCAAATTCTGCAGCAAATTAATATGGGTTGCTCTAGATCAATGTATGCAGGTCATAGGAATGTAAAATGATTCCCATTTGAAAGAATGTATAGATTTTTCCTGCCATTCAATAAACAAATATTTAGGTTAATTTAAAAAAGACAAACCAAATTCATATAAACTTAACTTTGTTCACTATAAAAAAATAAGAAGATGACCTCCACTACTATAACATAACATAGTTGAGAATTGAAATTTGGACCCACCCCACCGTTCATTACTTAATTATAATGATGCATGTGTATTAAACAGCCATCTCAGTGCCATTTTACAACTCTCCCACACCCCCAGAGAGTTTTTTGTTCTCTTCTTCTTCTGTAAGAGTGGACTAATACCCACAGATCCAAGAACAGACAAAACATGCTATTAGCAAAACAGGCTGAAAGCTATTTCGATTTTAGGAATGGTGACAGATCAGAGGTTGAGGAACTTATTGTTCCAGAAACTGGGACCATAAATTTATGAGGAGCCTTGAAAATTAATGAAAAAGAAAGATCACAAGCAAACAAGGCCCTAAAAGAAGAAGCAGACAAATGCCAAGCACCAAGAATACACGTGTAGTCCACGATGGGAGAAATTTACTTTGTACTTTCTATCAGTTACAAAAGCAAAAGCAAAAGATCCGCCCAGAGAAAACGACCTTGACTTTTGAAACCGAAAGTGTGAACACTAGAAAAACTAAGAAAAGTAAGCTATTAAATTCATTAGATAAACAGAAAGAAAATCAAAGATGACAAAGATATTTCACGTGTCAGTTAAGGAAATGGTTGATACTAAAAGCATAAACTTTGGGGAGTTGTAAGGACGACACGTCTAGAAATGGGAAAAGTTCCTTGAAACCAGACATTCTAGTTAGGACAAAGTGCTTAAATCTTAATAAAACTACTTTGGATCCGCAGCAGAATATTAAAGTTCCTCCTAAGAAACATTAAAAACAGCTTAACTAGCTACTCCTTTAAGGGATTATCATAGTCAAATATTACTTATATAATTAACTATATATGGTCATGAGGAAAAGTCCAAATGAATTAATAATTGACTCCAAGGGCCAATGCATGTGGTTAGAGAACTTGTAGATCTAAAAAGATTGTCAGAAGCGTCCTCAGTCCTCACCTACTTATTAATAATAATAATAATTAAGTCTTAATGAACTAATTAACACTGAGCTAGTATGAGAAGTAACATATGTACTAAAGTTGCATGCAGGGTTTAAAGTTTGAAACGGCATATGCTACAGTTGTTCAAGGTCAATGCTTTGATTTTGTTCACATAAATAAACTATTTTGTTCTAATAATGGCACCAAAACCTTTGCCGATAATTCAGGTGTCTATATAAGTTTTTCTACTAATTTAATCTAGTTTTGGACAAAGAAAATATAAACTAAAAAACCTAATAGAAAACAATGTTTATATGTGAAAACAAAAAAAATTCTGGGTTATATAATCCAAGTTCTGATTAATTTTTTATTCATGCATAAAAACAACGAAGTCCAGCACTCAACTTCTACCGGGTTTGAACTCTTCTTTAATATCCACGTACATGCACCAACCTCTTGAAACCAATTGGCAGTAGCACACAGAATCATATATATTAATCACAAGCTCCAAAGTCACAACTATTTGTCCTTAATTAATTTTTTCACATTTTAAATATGCAGCATACTACAAACACAAAAGATATATGTAATATATATAGAACTCAGTAAAGAAAACAAGCAAATATATCCTTATATAGTACACTTGCAGATAATAAAATAATTGGTGTAGTTACTTTGTTTTTTTCCTGAAAATTTTGGTATGTAGCAGTTGGTAATTGAAGTTGTAATTCAACCTAAAATTTTAATAAAAGAGAGAGAATGAAGCAGTGTAACTCATGGTCAAAAAATAAAAAAGCACAGTAACTGTAAAACGACAGATTTGGTAAGTTGACACGACAAGGAAAAGTTCATGGAGAAGAAGCTGTCACCAAACAAATGGCCAACGGAACATGCCCCTGTGAAGGTCAAGGATCACCTAACCGTTTTCTAGGTACTTGTCCTTTATCACCTAGACCTAGTTCACAACTATGACATTGTCTTTCGGACTAGGGACCTTACGTACTACCCCAGGACAGAACTTGTCGGTGGTCTCACCCACTACAACCGTACACGTGTCAGTTTCGAGTACGTGGCCTTTTTCCATGAGTCAGATTCATACCTTAAATAGTGAGTACTGCGTAGTAGCCTTGCATATACCGTTTTGTATTACATCCCTGTCGGCTGGGTCAGTCAATCTATGGGCCCATGACAATGACACATGTACAGTCGCCATTTAAATAACCGAGCTATGAGACGCACACGAGGGACCCGAAAAGCGGTGAAGCGAAACCCAACAGCGCGTGATCCAACCTCCGATTCCAATGTCTCTCTAGTCTAGAATCTCTAGATCCACAAGCTGAAGCTACTCACGCGCTGAGCTCTAGCGCCTTGAGGAACGTTCAAGTGTCAAAGTGTGTGCTGATGCTCCTTGTGAGTTGTGAGAGAGGAAAAACAAGAAAAACGAATTCTAACCGCTTTTTTCGTTCCTCGTGCATATGTTTTTTTTTTTTCTCTTTTCACTAACATATAAACGAAATAATTATACTAACTTTTTCTAAAAAAAACTAAAAGAAAAGTTGACGGTTAGAATCAATAATGAGAGACGTGACCGAAAGGGAATCAAAGTTGAGAAAATAGTGCAGAGAAAGAAAAAAAAGGAGGAGGAAGAAGGGGAAAGCAAGCAGTGAAAAAAACAATCACCGACAAAAATAATCCATTGAAATAGAATCAAAACTATTGGGGGTTAGAGCAAAGAAATTGAAATGAATAATGGCATTTAAATGGCAAAAGAGGCAGAATAATCACATATTCTAATGGAAGCAATGAAAGCATTAATCAACAAACAGAGAAAGAGACAGAGAGCAAGAAGATGAGATGAAGCTTACCAAAATTAAAATATATGGTATTGTTTGCTGTGTGACTGAGTTGAGCTGAATATTGGTTGGGCTCTGAGAAGAAAAGGTGAGAGAGGTTTAATGAGAGGAAAGAAAGGGAAGGAGGGGGAGAATGACGGAAGGAGAATGGGGTTTATTTATAGGAGCGAGGATGGCAAGGGTTTAGAGGATTTTGGGGTTTGGGAGATTGCCAAGTGCCAACTGTGGGCCATGCTTGGGGATTCCATTAACTGCTATTTTGAACTTCTTTTGTTATTTGGTTTTAACTGCAATTACCAAAATAGGCCTATACTCTCTCTTTAATGCAATCGGTGGGTTTTGTTTTTTCAGATTTTTTCTTTTTTTCTTGTCACTGAAATTCTTTTAGATGCATCCATATCCTTTCTTTCACTCAAGTTCCTTGAATTTGACTACCTTCCTAATTTTTGTTCCTTTCTATTTTTCCATCCTATCCCTGATCTCAACAATTAAAATCAAACCAAAATTACTTCAATGCTCAAAAAGTAGTATACTTCATTGATAAAAAAGACAAAACAAAAAAAATATGCCCACGTGATATAAAAGCTGTATTACATATACTACTAACTTAACTCAACTATCCACTGAGAGTTTCAATAAAATTTTAAGTCATATCAAAAAAACAATATAAAATGTATACTAATTATGTGTAATGCATTAGTAAGTTCTTTAATATGACAATCCGATAATAAATTATTAGGATTTTTTTTTTAAATGTAATTAAAGTTTAATGATTAAAGGTTTGGATAATTTATAAAAGACTAGAGACTTAAACTTCTAAGCTGTCAGGAATAATTTTTTTAAATCTATATTTTTGTTATTAAATTTAAGCATTTCAAAAACCTTAAAGTTTTTTTTTATCAAAATTATATTAATTAAGAACTGTCACATATTAGCATAATATTCAAATTATGGGGCGGGGGAAAACAAGGTAGGAGGAGTTTTACTCAAAATGACATTCATTCATTAATGGAACTACGTAAGATTGGAAAGAAATTTGATAACTTTCTCAGTAAGATGTATATAACATTTTTTTAAGGTTACCATAAATTCCTTGATAACCTTTTTCAAGCACTTTCTTATGTGAAAAGTAATCAAAACTTTTCAAGCACGTTAGTATAAAACAACTTACTTTTATTACTCTTCCATGCAAACTTGTTAATCCACTTGATCAAATTACCCCAATGTTAATTTCCCGAATAGCAAAATAGTGGTAAAATAAACCAAAATTAAATATATTTAGACAAAAATAATGACCATGAAAAACTATATTACACATTTACTTAGAGAAAACTTGATTGAAATACGTGAACTCAATCTCCTACATATATATTACACCAAATTCTCACACATTTACTTAAAATAAGATAAAATAAAAATCACACAGAAAGCCCTTGTTCTTTATTAAATCAAAAGATCAACGTACGGGATATATATTTCAACTAAATCAATTGATGAAGGAGCAAAATTGCAACTGAATCAGAAAATGAGGCTAATTAAGAGATGTGTTTATTTTAAGGGATACATTATATGGTTCAAAGTATGTAGTTTCTAAGCGGATGATTCCCATGGATAACAAATATTATAGTTGACTACATAAACTTTAAGAAAATATTTTCTTAATTTCAATTTTTAATTTAGCGCGATTGTGAACTTTTTATTACTGTTCTTTTTTTTTTTTTTTATAAGGAAATTTTTATTACTTTTGAAGTTAGATAAAGAACATAATTGGACTACTAAGAAAAAAGCGAGAGTAATTGACGCGAGACGTGGAGGTCCTTTACTTTTTAGTTTCTAAAAGGGTATATTTTGAATTTTGATGGATGTTTAGTACACTTTAAAATATTTTAAGCAAATGCAATAAAAGATTCGTAGAAAAGGAGGAAGAAAGAAAAAGGTTTACATAAATTTAAAAATACTTAAAAGACAAATTAAGTACTAATATTTTAAAGGCAATGGGTTTGAATAATCTTTTCTTTATTAAAACATTTATATTACAAATATATATAAACAATTGAGTTACTATTTTATTTGTGGTGTTTGAATCAAAATCTTTGTTAAAACTACTTTCAGTCATTTGTTTTGAAACAAATCTTACTTCCCCATAAAGGTTTACGGGTTTATGCTTTGAAATATTAATAAAACCATGTCATTCTAAGGAAGATCGTGTCGTTAATACAATAGTTGAAACAAATGAATAATAATAAGATAGCATTTTTTGGTAAGAAAAAAATGTTTGCTCAAGTATATACATCGTATGCACAAATTAATTAACTAGCTCATACATCACTTGGTAACGATACCCAAAACATTAAAACTTTTGCATCAAGACAGATAAAGAAATAATAGAAATTAATGTGGTGGCAGAAAATATGCTATAACAATCAATTATCGGGGAAAAACATTTTTAGAAGAAGGTCTTTTTGGGTTAAAGGTGTAAACACGTTATATTACAAGGTGATATTTATAATCACTATGAAATTTATGAGGAATATAAAAAATATTTAAATATAATAATACATATAGTAATAAGAGCAAGAAACTAGATAACAACCTTGTTAGATATATGATGATGATTACTATGTGGATTCATGAAAACCAATTAGAAAATTATCAAAATACAACTTTTATAATGAGTTATATGTAAAATTTCAATTATTAGAATATTTCCTTAGTAATTTTAAATCAACGTTTGAACATCTAACATGATAAATAAGATTTTTCTTTTGAGATTTGTATTATCGCGAAAGCAAATTTTAGATCTAGACTTTCTACAACTAATGGACAACATAACGCCGTTTGATATTTTGTTCATAGTATGTGAAATCCTTAGTCATCATGACAAGAATCACATGCTAAAGATACACGAAGAATGTAGGGGGAAAAAAGAAAGAAGAAAGTAACATGCAGAGAGAGGGAGAGAGAGAGAGTTGATGAATGGAGTCAACAATTTCATTTAATTAAGAGTATATAATTATGTAAACACCCCTAGAGGACTAGGTCTCTCACAAAGGAAGCAAAAATTAGTAAGTGAAAATCTCAGCAACCCACTAATTAATTAGAATTCAATGACATTGTCCTAGAAAGGGGAGAAAGCTTTGTCGCGATATCTTCAAATTCTTTGAATTTGACCCCTAGGGAATTTTCCATGAAACTTCCTAAGCTTTTATAATTACTTGTATGGTCTTTGAATTCTTATGCTTTACATTAAATTACAATTAGAATGGAAACTGCTCGTTGGATTCTCTGTCTCATGCTGATGGCTTTTGCAGAAATGTCTTTAAATAAGAGACACCCTAAAATATAAATTTGAACCACCTCCACGAACTAAGCTCACAAGAGTTAAAAAGATTTTTAAAGAAGAGTATAAAAATAATTATGTAAAAAAAAATCATTAACATTAATAGAAGAAGACGTCCACACCTTTTTTTTTTTTTTTTTATTTGACTAAGAAGTAAGAACATTAGAACAAATACCATTTTGTTTATAACATTAGAACAATACCAAGCATGATGTTTGGTGTTGGGCCTGCTGGCCCTGTTGGGTCTTGTTACGATCAAGAAATGCCCAAACAGACAAAAATCCAGATGTAGCCCAGGAACATAGGAACCAGGCCCATGGGAGTCAAAAGGGCCCAATTCAGAAGAATACCAAGATAAGTTATCTTGTTAAAATTATTATTTCCTTTTATTCGGCTGAAAGATGAGATAAGGTTATAAGTTAAGCGTTATGACACAAATATTACAGTGTACAAAACTAATTACTCAAATGTAACACTTTTAAAAGTATTTACACAAATATTACAGTTTTTAAAAATTCAAAAATAAAAAAAAAATATTTCAAAGGCAGGTAGGCCCTACAGAACACGTCGTGGGCCTGCCGGTGTGTCCCACGTGGACACGCCGACAAGCCCACGGCGTGTCCCAAATTACATTCAGATTTCACTTGCAATAAATTGAATGCAGCTTGTTCTCTTTAATTTTCTTTTCCATTTTTTCTTATATTTACAAACTGCCCAAAGATCTACATCACTCAAAGATCAAATAAAGAAATACAAAAGAAACGAAACACACTTGGAGGAATCTGGCCAATTGGGACACGCCGTGGGCCTGCCGGCTTGTTCACGTGGGACATGCCAGCAGGCCCACAACATGTTCTGTAGGGCTCACTTGCCTCTAAAATGTTTTTTTTTTTTATGAATTTTTAAAAACTGTAATATTTGTGTAAATATTTTTAAAAGTGTTACATTTGAGTAATTAGTTTTGTACACTATAATATTTGTGTCAAAAGGCCTTTATGTAGCTATATACATTTTCAGCAAAAAATTAAAAAGAAAAGGGCATCGTCTATATATACTCTGCCGAACAAAAGTACAAAATTTTATATTCGGTGGTTTCAACACTGCATGAATCAGCGTAAAACGGAAGATAATGTTATATGAACTGCTGTTTTGCGAATACAAATCACTTGTTACATGACAGTAAGGAAATTTAAATCCATGACATTCTGTATATTACTTAAATCTTTCACCACTAAATCACACTTAATAGCTTAACACCAGATTTTGGTTTCGTACTAGTTTGTGTGTATATATTTACGTGCGTATATATTAACACTTACAATTCTATATACTAACAATTTCTTTTTTCCCTGTGGAAAATAATCAGATTGGATGAAAGAAAACATGCAAAACTTAAATGAAAATCATGTCTAGATTTTTTACGTCTTGACTAACTGATTTTTAAATCGATCAACAGGCGAAATTGAATTGAAATTAAAAATGATCTAGAACAATAAATAAGGTAAAATACCCATAAAATATTTAATGCCCCCGTGATCAAATGTATTTTTGATAATACAAAACAATAAAGTGCAACTTTCAACAATTAATAGCACTTTGTGCGTTAAGAATCAAATTGCTATCAGGTAATGATCCTGGCGTAAGTAAAACTTCATATCGTCATATAACAGACACAACATAATTTTCCCAAAACAATAAAAGAAATGCAGAGTCCAGAAAGCCACGAATTGCCAAAAACATGGTCTAGTAATTTTGCTTGTAGACTGATGAAAGTTACATTGACCTTTCAGTATGGACATGCATAAGTCTACATATGACAACTGTCTAAAAATTATACAGTAAAACCAAAAAAAGCTGTGGATCACTTCGATCCAATTATAACACCAAAAAAGCACCTATCGATTATCTGGGTCAGGCTTCCAAAATCAACAGTCACCTAAGAGGGTGTATTTTCATCAATCTTCATTTTAATTTCTTAAGCCTATTTTCATCAATCAACTTACACTTTTTTACTGTGTGCAATGTCATCTATCATCCGTTGTCTGTTTACCATCCTCCACTACCATTTCTCCTGTGCTAGTTTTTGAAGCATTCTCTCCCATCTCCACCTCATGTTTTTTGGGTGAACTGGGTGATGTGCCTTCCTTAGGTCTTTCAACATTACCCGATGCCTCATTAGCTTCTGTTATTATCTGAAGGAGGTCTAACGGAGTAGCTGCAGGATCCAACTCTCTACAACCTTCAGGAGCATTATGAGCTTCTTGGCCTGTAAGCAAGTAATTTGGAACCTGATGAGAAAAGCGAAACATCTCCTCTTTAGGAATCCTTCTCACCTGATCTGTGTCAACATGCCTACGAAAAACAGTCCTGAAGGCAGCAACCTTAATAAGCGGGGTAACTAATATACCTTGCTCCTCGTCAAAATCTTCAAGCACCTCTACCATGTCATACTTGTGTATCACTTCATCTGGAGTATGTTCATTCCAATCTGGAGACCAGTCTCTATAAAGAGCCCAGACCTCACCCTTCCCAGGAAAAATGCGAATAACTCCTCTATTGCCTTTTGTCCACCTAACCTTATGCGAAAAAGAATTTAATGATTCAGTTATTTCATGCTTGCCAGTCCTGAAATCCCCACAAGTTTTATAAAAACCAGAACCTATCCAATCTATTGGGCCCAATTCACTGTTGCTTCGAGAGTTAAGCCAACTGATCCGCATTCTAAACGGCTTCATAGAGATCACCTTGTGAATTCGAGCATAATATCGAGGCATTCCATCATCATCATCATAAGCGGCCCAGACCTGGTCCTCACCAAAGGAATTTTCATCTCTATCCAAATCAAAATTGTGAAAATCAGGATCGGGAACATTGATTGAGATGAAGGCTTTATTTTCCTTCTGTGTATTATCCGATGTGACAGCAAAAGAATCACCATCCTTATAACCTTTACCATTAAGATTGGACTCTCCATGTGTGTTTGCATTAGGTGCTTTGTCACAAAATGTGCTTTTTTGTCTCTTATTCTCTTTCTCCTTGTTTGTAATCTTAGCTTCAGTTACTGATCTCCATTCTTCAAGTTTCTTGCGAACTTCAATCCGTGCCTTATCCATCAACATGTTTCGTATTTCAAACATTGACAACTCTCTTGTGCTGTAAGGCTTTGAAGTAGTACCTGAAAAACCATAGCTCCTTTCTGTTTCCAGGTTAGGCTTTCTTGAGTCAGAAACGCATCCCAAACCAGCTGCTCCCTGTCCTGTGGCCATGTGATTTGCCATGTATCCTTGATAACCATTCATGCGAATGTCATCTGTCCTTCTCTTCTTAAAAGGTTTTTCCACTTTATGAAATGAACCATCAGTCTTCTTAGACATTTGACTCCTCTGCCATTCAGCAATTGATGGTGCTCCCTCATGTTCTCTTCTCACTTTCTCACTTGCCTGATGCACAACACTTGCAGCTTGAGCAGTAACAGATGATGAACCATCTGTGCTACCAAAACCAGCCATTCTGGAGTGAGAACCCCACTGAAAGCTTGTGTTATTACTTGTACCATAATGTTGAGAACTTTGATGGTGTTGACGAGAAGACCAATTTGATGACTTAAAAACATTGGGAGGTGGAGCCTTCTCTACGGCCAGGAAAGCCTCATTACAGTTGGGACATAGAAGGGTATGGTTCAAATATATCCTGAGATATTCATAATGTGTCTTGCACCGATTACAAATAGTCCAAAAGGTATCAGCCTTTTTATGTGGAGAAGGAACCAAGGTGGGACCTGACCGACCTTTATTATTTCCAGTCCTCACATTTGAAGTTACATTCTTGGTAAAATTATGAAAACCATTTGAACTAGGCACTTCTGATTGAGACCCCCCATGGTTGGGAGTTTTATGTTGGAATCCTTTCAAACTCCTCTTCTGGTTATATGCTAGTCTTTTGGCTTTATCTGATAACAAACTCCATGCCTCTGAAACCAGCTTAAATGCACCCTCTGCGCCTAAAGATTTGTTTTTGTCAGGGTGAAGAGTCAGAGCCAGCTTCCTGTACTGTTTTCTAACTGTATCATCATCAGCAAAGGGGTTCACACCGAGTATACCATACCAATCCATTTCTCCGCTTACTTTATTCTCAGCAGCAATATAAACATCAAGAGTTGTTAAAAACTGGGACAGACCCTCCAGTTCAGAATACAAATTGACAGCCTTCAGAGCAAACTTCTTTGCACCAGCATATTCCCTTTCTGAAAATTTCCTCTCTGCTATTTCTTTAGCCCTAACTGCCTCATCTTTGTTGCAATCCATCATTTCCCAGTTGTCAACTCTTGATGCGTGTCTTCCTCACCAAGCTAAAGGACAAGCCAGAATGCAACCACAAGCATTGGATTTTATAACATGCCACCTTGCTCCTTAAAACCCTTGTACCTGATGCAAAGGAGAAAGAGCATGAGGCATGCCACAAAAAAAAAAAAAAAATCGAAAAGCAAATTGTACTAAAAAATGGGCAATTATAGGCATCTGGTGAGATGTAACTATTTGTACTAAGGTGAAGGTTCTGAGAATCAAAGAATGACCTTGAATTCCACCAAATATCTATTTCACAAGAAGAATAGAAAATATCTTCCAAACCATGTGGATGGAGCAAAATAATACAAATAAATCTAGAGAATGTATAATTTATATCCCATTCATAGATATGAGAAGCATTTGCTATCCTAGTTATAGGAGATAGACTAAACAGTATCTATATCTAGTGGAGAAAGGATAACAAAATTCTTCTAATTCAGGTATGTGGAGCAACAATTGTAAGTAAACTAGCATTTCAAAATCATGTTTCATACATAAATAATAGAAACTTGTATCCACAGAAATTGTGGCTATGAAGATATAAGCACTTTATAGAACATTTTCATATCTAATAGTAACAATTAAACTTGGCTCATTTGCATTGCACATCATCATAGCATACCACTACAGTTACCAAACTTTGAACAACATTCACTATTTTTTTGCCAAAGAAAAAGAGAGAGAGAGCTAAGAACTTAATTTAAGTGTCATTGTCATCCATGATAATTACTGAAAGAAAAGGACAGTCAGTGATCATATATGCAAAAGAAAAAAATGAGGATAAATTATTAGACACATCATTATCTTGTTCCTCACACATTGCTTTAGACGAAAACATGCACATAAATGTTGAAACGAACTCTCATAAGTTTCGGTTGAGCCTTGTAACTATAGGCATCGAGATTACAATGTGATTCCATGGAAACAAGTTAAGTAGGCATAATTGTGTCAGAAAAAAAAAATATAGAGGCAATCTCTTCCAACAAATATGAAATATCCACCAATATAGACAGTGTTGATGTCAGAATTTGTTTCAACCAGGCATTCCTGGATCCTTAATTTGGGTGCAAAATTTCTTGGAAGAGATTGATTGACTTCTTTTTACCCCCACATGGACACTTGTTACACCTGCATATTTTGTTTCTGTCAAATGATCAAATCACATTGTAATGTTGACTTCTATAGGATCGGATAGCCAAGTGCATTTTTCTGTAAAGCAGACAACGTAACGTGCAAACAAGAGCTGGTATTTACATAATTGTGCTTCTAAACAAGCTCCTCTTGGGGACAGCACACAGAACATGTGTAAGCAATTTTATATCTTCTTATAACAGTTATTGATATATATCATGTGGAGATTAGTCAATTTCAATTCACCCTTTAGGATAAATCCTTGCCAATGCTATAGTTGTTCCAGGACCGAAACATGCATATGGCATGATTCACAGTAGTCCATATCTCCTATTCATTTATATTTTTCAATCATAGCAATAAAACAAGCCACATATATAAGAAAATCATACTTGACCACCAGCCTAATATATTTTAATAAAATCCATTCCATGTATCCAATAATAAATGTCTAAAAACTCCTTCCTAAGAAAAGTAGACTGAAGTCAGCAAACTTCTAAGCATGTGTTAGCTTATAATAGTCTGGATCCACTAGCAAGGGAAAAGAGGGGAAGAAAGAATAAAGAAAATGACTAAATGAGTTGAAAAGAGAAAGGCATATATCTACATGAATAAGAATTGCAAACAGCTATGGATTATGTAAAATATTATAATTATTAACCGTATCAAAAATGCAATTACCAGCACCTTTTCCAGTCCTGTAATTGTTAGAAATAGGTTAAAATGTCTTGACATAATATCATTTTCTCAGTAATCATTTGTAAACTCTAACTCATATAGTGAATTTTGTTTTGGGGGGACAGTGATAATACACTATTTCATGACTTCTGAAGCTTGCAACAATCAAGACTTCTTATTGTGAAAAACGATCACAAATAAAATGTGCCAACTCTGAATCAACCAAAAACGAAAAGGAAAAAAAAAAGATCTCCATACGAGAGTTCAATGCTCGAAAATAATCCAGAATCCCCAAATGATCCAACAACTAGAAATAAATTCATGGGCATACACAAACTGAGCAAACACGCAGCACAAAGAAGTGATGCGAAATTCAGAAAACCCAAAGACACAAATTTTTCACCGTGTATCATCATATAAACCCTTGCATACGATAATAAATATCAATACATGAGCAAGATGAAAAAGACGAGAGAAATGTTGAAGCAAACCAGTGTAACTGTTCAAAAACTCAACCTGTTTTCGGACACTGAATTCGAAGTCAACAAGGAGCCCGCCATGGATCTACAGGGGCATGCATTTCAAACAACTTATAACGGTCGAAATTCACAATTTGAATTCTGTAATTCAGTACCCTAAACTGAAACCCTAGAGCGAGATGTGTTCCGAATCTAACGAACAATTTATTAGCAAAGGCGAACTCTTTGGTGGAGTAACAATAATAAGTAATGAATAGGTAAAATTACCAAATTGGAGAGAGCCTCTGACGTTAAGGAATTTGAATCTGAGACGACCATCACCATGTACAATGACCCATCTGTCAAAACCCCTCTGAATGAGAAGAATCCAATACCCCCCAAATTACTTGTGAAAAAGAAAATGGAAGAGAAAGTAAGTAAGGTGCAGGTTAATAATTTTTTCTCTTTCTTATTTTGTTAACTCAAATGCCTCTTTTTATAATGGGTTGGGACCCTCAAAAACCTTAACCAGGGTTAACTTCTAACTCATGAACTGCACAATAGGGTTTGTACCATAAGCTAAAGAGTGGTGATACATCCACCCAATAGTTGAGTATTGATTACCTATTGAAGAGATTTTGTGTTTAAATTTATTTTTTGTTATATGATAGTATGAAGTTTCGAATCTTTAATTTACTATTTAAATCATTCACCATTAAATTATATATAATGGCTTCATTTTCAAATTTCTTTGAAATTTTTGTTGACCTAATTTCTTTGAGATTTAGATTCCATGGAATTATGCAAGATGATAGATCACTTTTGTTCCATCATTAGTGAACTAAAAAAATATTTTAAACTTTTTTCTTTTCTTTAAGTTTTTTTACTATAATTTTAAGTTTGAATATAAAACTTACAAGTTTTTAGAATGATTTGACTACTACAAGCTGTTTAATAATATGTAAACTTTTACTATATCAATGCAACACCTAAATTTTATTAGACAAGCATGAACATTTTACAAATCAAATTAGATTAGTTGCTTTTCGAATGAAGATGAGTCTTAACTCTTAGAATCTTCCACGATTAAAATGTTTTTCATTTTTTAAAAGAATTTTTATTTTATATTTGAGAGACAAAGTTATTATATTCTCATTATTTCTTCTTATGTTATTTTTTTTTATTATTCTCGGGGGTGAAAAATTAGTATCTATAATTTTTCTTACATTTAAACCAACGTGGTCAACTGTTGCAATTCTTAGCCATTTTCATGATTTTTTTAATACTTAATTGACCTTTAACTCTAAGTATACATTTAAAAAAGTTGTCACATATTGGCACTTTCACTCATTTCTTGGTTCAGTTAATTTTCTACAATATCATTTCAATAGATTGTACTTTTACTAATTAATTGAAATGACCAATCCCTAAGCTATATTTGTTTAGTTTTCAGGAAGTTGATTAATTTACAAAGGATCTTAAATTATATTCTTTATATCACTATATACCGAAAAAGAATTATTTATCCTTTTTCATAAACATCATCCCACTATTCTAATAAAGTTTAATTTAGGTTAAAATATGTGATGACTAAAGTGTGTCTCATAAAAACCTTAGGTTAAAATATATATTTTTTCTTTACAAGAGTAGTACAGATATGAGATCACATACTAGGTTGTACCGTCCTTAACTAGTCTCTTAAGTGACCTTTCTTATGTAATTAGGTAATAAAAGTCTAGTTTGAATTAGTAAGAAATGAATGGGTTTGTTGTTTGTTTTTTTTTTATTTTTCCCTTTTTTTGTTGGCTATTGAAACACAACTATCTAAGATATTATTTTATTTTTACTTTCTAAAATATGAAATGATGCTGGATGCATGGGCTTTACGAAGGTTCCAGCAAAAAAACGTGAAGAACGTGCACATACACCCAAATTACGCTGTGACTCGCCTAGCCTGAAGACACTATTTCCTGTTTCAAATTTAGCAGCGTATACTCACGCAAAGAGAAAGCAAGAGAGAATTTTAATTGAAAATGAGGAATGAAAATCCAGGCGTTGAGTTTTAATTACAATAAAGCTACGTCTGTTGTTTTTTTTGGGCCATGCATGTTTGGATCTGCACGACCAAAATCCTCTCTGACATTTCTCGGTGATCAGTTTGAAGCATTCATTTACAAAGATACTCGTTTGAGATCAATAAGAAAAGAAAATAAGGAAGAAAAACATATATAGTAAAATATTAAATGATACCAACCCCCCCACCCCCGCCCCCGCCCTTTTTTTTTTCTTTCCTGATGGTATGTGAATACGGTCATTTCATTATTCTCTCAACTTTTTTCACCTTATTACATGATCCCCAAAAGATTTAAAACATCCAACTCACCCCTCCAATATAAATTAACAATATGACTTAAACAATACAGTTTCTTCATTTCTCCATCCCCCCTTCAACAGCACAATTTTTTTTATATTTAGAATGTTGCAATTATATAAGTTTACAGACACGGGAATTTAAGATGGGGAAAAGGAAAAATGCACAAATGCATTTATTAGATCAAAAAACAAAAAATACCAAATGATGCCTCTACATAGGATTGACTTCAAATATATGGACAAATGCTGGAATGGGTTTCTGTAAGACGATGATGAGGATACAAGGGTGAATTACAAAACTGATGAATAAACAAATCGCTTATTGACAATGACATGCATAGTCAGCCATTGTGCATGTGCAGAGCTCAGTCGGTTCATTCAACTTTGATGCAACAGTGATTCCGCATTGTCTACTCATGCTGGATCTGCTTTGTCAGGATTAGCTGAGTTTGCTTTGTCATGATGGAAGCGCACCACAATGCATGTAATGTTATCCGCACTACCACGGGTAAAAGACGCTTCTGTTAATTTACGAGCAGCTGCTTCCGGCTCCTCTTCTGTGCGTGTAAGGGAAATGGCATCCTGATCAAACAACAACAGACCAGAGTAAGATGCAGCATCAAACAAGATGATAAAATTCCCCACTCCCTCATTTAGAACAAGCCATGTTTTCTTTGGCGCAAAAAACAACCCCTATTACCACAATAAAATGATATCAATGGTCCAAGGAATGTAATGAGTGCTTGACTTAATCTTCATTTACGTCTTGAATATTTATACTTTCGATTATCCACATCAATTAAATTGCAATTGAATATAAATAATCTATCATGATGATCCACTCTAGCCTATTTAGAAATGATTGATGACCAAATATGTACATGTGCAAGCAACAAGCGATGCATGACAGAAAGGGATGGGGCTTACGTCATTTGGTACTACATCCCATAGCCCATCACTTGCAAGCACAAGCAGTTCAAGTTCTTCATCTATCTCCTGATCCTGAAAATAAATGAGGAAATAAATTAGAATGTCGACATATTCTGACTTATCCCCGTAACTTGCTACTGTCCATTGCAATAAAGATGCCACATCATAGAAGTGGTTCCCCAAAAAATATATAAGAAATTAGGGTCTGCTGGCATATACAGGGTTTCATCAAAAGAAAATGATAATCCAAGTGCCTTGTTGTCACAATGGAAAACACAGCCACAGGTTACTACACAAAATCTTATAGAACCCCGCCCTAGTTACATCCTGGCTCCTCATCTCTCGGTGCAAATTACCATGTTCAACCCCATGTTCAAATCTGAAATGGTAATATAATATTTACTATTTTACCAAGATATTCCCCTGTAGAACCAGAAATTTAATAGTTACTGTTAGGAGACTTTCCTATATTGATCTCCACTCACTGTCGGGATCCATACAAAGCAAATGCAAATGATAATTAGTGCGAATCATCTCAAGCAAAAAATGCATTTAGCCTAGAATTTATAATTCAATGCTCACCTGGATCTCAGGTTCTGCCACAACAAACTGTTTCAACATACGGTTACCAAAAGCACGAGACATTGCTAGAACCCCTCCTACCCTCCAAGTACCTGATCAACAAATGAACAGGTGTAAGCATCTATGTCCATGAACTAATCATTCCAAATCATGATCACATACAATATGCTAGGTCTCATCAGGTCTGCTCTATTTTGTCCAATTCCATCCCTTAGATGGCCGCCCTGGATTTAAGTAGAAAGTTCTGTTCCCTAAATTTATCATACTGAGAATAAAGATGTTATGTACAAACATCAATCTAATGTTTACATCTACAACATGGATCATGTAATACACATTTAATATTTGTCCTGAAGCCTGATAGGTTTCATAATACTTTATTTTATTCCTATCCACAGTCCAGGAATACATAAAATCTGGTTGAATGATTGTTATGGACGTGATTATAAATTTAGATCAGAATGAAATAAAATTTAACTAAGGGATCAGGTCAATGAAATTTGATCAATTTCCACTTGTGTAGTTGTTAACAAACATTTTACAAATAAGAGACAGCAAAATAATGGGCACGTCCATCAGCCAAAACATAATACCCCACGCATATTATTATGACAACAAATACCCTAATTCTATTCTAACTATCAAAGATAGAGGCTGTAAAAGCTTCCAACATGAGATGCCAAATCACTTTAAAGCTCAACTCCAGGCAAAGATAACCTTATGGAAATTCCCATCAAACACTGACCCATTCCCATTGTTTTGTTGCACTAAATGTGCCAGAAGCAACTTATCTACAGAGGAATTATCCAAAGCAGTAACTTATTTGCTTCAAAAAACATATCTTACCGGCCCACATAACAACACCCCCAGCATTCTCAATTCTCTTCCGCTCATCACTTCTATTTGGCTTGTGATCCTCTGAGAGAGCAATTGCTGTCAAAAAGGAAATGAGCTTAAGATGTCACTATCACAATTCTCCAAATCTCAAAATGCATTCAAATGGAAGTACTATGAAGAGCAATCATATATTATCGAAGACTCACATCGTTGGTAGGCAAGGAAACCCTTCTTGACAACACTATAGTTTAAAGCAACATCTATATTTATAGTATTGGCTTGTCCAGTAATTGCATAATTAAGATATGAGAAGTTATACTTTACCAAAAACTATATAATTTAACTTCTAAACCATTACCACATGAAGAAATCAAAATATAATAGGCCATCAGAATAGTACCTTTACCACCTTTGGATATTATAGTCCTAGAATCCCCAACATTGGCAACATACAGATGGTTATCAACCAAAACTGCCGTTGAAGCTGTAGAACCATCATCCCGAAAAGTATCTCTTTCAGAATCCAGAAAATTGGCATCAGTCTGTTGATATGTTTCACCTGCAACCTTACTGGAGTTACTAGAATTACACAAATCAATGTCAAAAATGAAAAGCACAAGGTGAGCCCCAGGCCACATCAACAAAACAGAACCAACATTTATATTAAATAAAGATACACAATGCTATATTTTTTAGGTCGCAAAGAAATTGTGCATAAGAGAGAAGCAGGAGGGAATGTGAACACACTTATAGCCAATTTGGTATCTGTCAAGAACTTTGGATGCTTCATGAGATTATCAAAGAGATGCTCCTTCAAATACTCAGCAGCACGAGAACCACCATGGCCTGTAAGGAAATTTTAAAAAATAAAAAATCTATAAATAACCAAATCAAATGTAAAGGAAATAAGATATATTAATGACTGAATAAGCATGCACCCATATAGCAACTAGCATTGGACTTTGACATTCAGGCTTTTTGATGTTAGGATTTGCATGGACATTTATTGTTTCTATTCTTTATATGTGAGGCCTACACAACAACTAAATTTTAGTAATTTTTATACCAAGCAAGTGATGATGTGAATTACAGAAAATCTTACCATCAAATATTCCAAATAAGCAAACTCTTCGGTCATCTATCTTTGTTGTCTTAATATCATAGAAATCCTCCATGGTCACTCTCTTTCCCCTAAAACTTGAATATCCACAGCTAAGTCTTCCATCTTCACTGCCGATTAAAAATACAAAAAATTAAGGGCAACCTGATAAATAGGCAAAAGCATAAAGCACAACACCAAATCGAACCACTCAAACAAACCCTAATAAAAAATGCATATCAACTTAGTTCTCAGTTTGGAAGAATAAAATGGCTTCAGCTGAGGTGAGTACAGCGATTAGGAAAAGATTGTTATGAATTTTATTCCCTTTCTAAATTGACATGAAAGAGGTCATCAAAATTCAGGTTTCAGCTGCAAAAATAATTGAACAGATTTTAACAGAAGTACTCCCCTAGGAGCTCCAGGTTTTTCTTTCCTTTTGTATGCATGAAAAATTCAACTGCTAATACTGAAAGAATTGTTAGCAATCACTGGCCACAGCAAGTATAGAGAACACTCAATAACTAGTACTTTAAACCTAAGTCTACATGTATTGATACTGATAGGGATGTAAAAGCATTCTATCAAAGCAATAAAGTTGAGGTTCCATGTATAGTCCTCAAGTACAGTGAACAAATATGTCATTACAAGTTGAAAGTAAATTCTGAAAACTATAATCACCTTTTCCACCCTCCACTGGCAAACCCACCATCATCATCTTTCTCTGGCAACCTATCAATAATGGGTCCCGCTCTTGACATAGCACCTGTATCAACCATCATCCCTATGCTTGTCTTGAATTCACAATTCCTCGAATAAGTAATGCACCGAACGGTATGCAAACTCCTCCCAATGCTATTGAATTGCACTTTTTTGGTGAAAATTCCAGTTTGAACAACTAAAGACCTTATATAATTGATGCATACCATCTAATCGACTAACCTGGCAATTCAACGCCAGATCTTGTGTATTTATCTACCTAGAATCACACAGAGAATTACTACATCTTACCAACGCTTTTCAAGAGCAATTAAATACAATATGGGAAACATGACGAAATTTACTCACACTCAAACCCACTTAAACACATATGATATTCCAAATCTACAAAATGGAGCTAAATTTAGCTAAAATAATGATTATTAAATACTCCCATGAAGTCCATTTAATCTCTTCTAGTCTCGTTGAAGGGAATTAACGAAAACATGAACTAAAGGCGTTAATCTCTCCCACTCGAAAACAGTTTTCCCAGTTTTTTCCAACGACCATAGGGTAAAAGAAACAAAAACAGAAGCACCAAAATCAAAATTTGTTTAAATCTTACACTCTCTAAGCTACTTTAACCATCGTTCTGCTGCAACAGGCATTCAAAAAGGATCAAAAGAGAGCTTAGTCAAACACTTCGAAAAGCAATTCAATGCGATATTCTGAGATCAATACACATTGGTAGCTTGAATCTTGAGGTTCAGGTGTGAAACGAACCGGATCGGATCAAATATACGGAAAACGACAATGATGGCGTTCAAATTTTGGCATGTGGAGGATCCGAATCTGGAACACATAAAAGTTCACGGAATCGAGTACGGATACTTTCTCTCTCTAAAAATTAAGGTATCTGAAACCCTAGAGAGCTTCACGAAGAGAGCGACCAAGATTAGCAAAGGTGAAAGAGAGAGAGAGAGAGAGAGAGAGAGAGAGAAAGAGAAATGGCTTTTTGTTTGTAGTTGTAGCTTCATATCTCATTACCATAGCTTGGTGCCAACGAAGAGAGATGGCAACGTGGCACTCTGCTGGTCTTCATGCATTCCGTTGTGGGGAGAAATTTTCATGTTGGTGTTATCCAGTGATGTTAAAATAGATGTAGCTTTTTCATAGTGCAATCAAAATATGCCACGTCCGCTCTCTACTCCACAAAGAATTTCTTTGAAGAGGCCTATGGAGTTATATAACCCTATTCTGATATAATTCTTATAGTTTTTTTCTGTATATGTTAAATTTAACGGTGAATATTATTTTTGATTATATATTCAATTGGTCATTTTTTAATTTGTGTAGTAATATTAATGTGACCTACTAATTTAATTAAAATTATTTTAGTATCTCACTTAAAATAACAATTTATGTTAAAACTTTCCTTTTAGTAATTAAATTATGTTAAAGTTGAGAGTACATAAAGTATGATATTTCTCTTAATTTACATATTTTTTACAAACAAATTTATGAATTTTTTTTAAAAAGAATTATATTCAAATTTATACATAAAGATTCACAATTTAAAATAAAATTTTAAGCATGATAAAATTTAAAAATATACATTAATAAATAGATTAAGATGAGTGAAGAACAATAGTATAAAAAAATAAGTCAAAAAATTGAAGAGACTAAATCTCACTCTCTCTTACTTTTTCTATTTGCAAGTAAGATTTGAATGGTGAATTTTTGCATGAAAATGGGATAAATCATAACTTTGAATTTTGAAATTTTGTGATTTTTTGATAAAATATTCATGTGAGTTTGATAGATCATCAAATTCTGAGTTTAATAGTGTAAAAATCGTGTTGAAATATGTTAAAAATGTTAAAGAACTAATTAGGAGTAGAAGAGGGTCGGGTGACCCAGTTGAAGACCCAAATAGAGGTAAATGATGATGAATAANTTGTTAAATCATGAGTAAACCTACATTTGAGTCCTCGAAAGATTGGACTTTCAACAAAATCGTCCTTCAAAGATAGAAAACAACAAATTGGTCCTCGAAAGATAGGACATCCATAACAAAATGGTCCTCCGTTAATGTGGGCTGTTAACTAATGACGGAATGGTTGACGTGGCACCGTTAAGTGACAAGTGGCACGTTAAAGACATATGTGGCAATTTAAAATGTCATGTGCTGCTGATGTGGCAATTTAAAAAAAAAAATTACTTACGGAAGTACTTCTTAGAAACGAAAGCTTCTGCAAAAAGGAGGTGCTTTTGGGAAACTTCGAATTGGTTGAAGCACTGGGTGTGCTATTTGTTGGGTTGTTGACATATGCAGAGAGCAAAAGCATAGACCCATATTGAGTTCCAACATAGATTAAAGCTTGAGAATCAGAAATTCTGAAAATGGCTAGTGACCGAACTGAGCTCTGAGAGTGATTCGAGAGGTTGAACTGAGCCAATGGCTCGATGACGATTCGACTTCTGGGTTCAAGTTTGGCCATTTTCCTCCTCACCCGAAAAGCACCAGCCCAAATAGAGAATTCAAATCAAATAGCTCCTGGGACTATCGTACCCATCAAACACCTTGCCTCTGAACTACTCAAAACCACCCGAATTCAACAAAATCAAGGATACCCAAATATTGTACGACGTTAAAGAGGAAATTTTCCCACTACCTCTTCAATCCAAGCATGCCCACCAAGCTTAATTCTTCAATACTCAGAGGAAAAATCCAAACTTTACTCCAATGGACGCTTGAAAAAACTACACCCAGTTTCTCTTCCTCTTAATTTCGCATTGCACTCTGCTCCAACTTGAAAGAACAGAGTCCAACACACAAGGTGAAATGAGATGAATGAAAACTATTTAGGTCCAGAAAAAAAAAGTATTTTTTTTTATTTGTATTCGATCGCCTGCAGAATGGAAATGGCTGCTCTTAATATTTCATTATCAATATGATAATATCCATTGGCATCCAGAAATATAATGACGTTAGAACTTGCGTTTGTTAGCAGTGCACATAAATAACTAATCCTGGGGTCATATTCCTTCTAGATTAATTGAAGCTTTATTTTCCTTGTCTGTTATGGTGACTTGTAAATTAACAATTAAAATAGTGGTTGGCTGCGACTATTATTTTAAGAGTACTGAATTATAAGTTTGGACTAGTAAGAGGTAAGACTAGCTACTACTTGCTTTTCATGGATAAATGGAGGAAGATGACTGAGGAACCAAGCAACAGAAAGAGAAAAGAACAAAGACAAGAGCACTGACCCAAACGTAGTCCTCAACATCGTTGAGAACATCCATGAACAAGACAGGTGAAGACGAAGACGATTCCCCCGCCATTGGCAGAAAGCTCAGCACACACAGTCTCTAGTCGATAATCTCGAATGGCGAAGGCAAAGACGAAGAAGAAGAAGAAGCCGAGAGTGTGAATTTCAAGCGGAAAGAGGAAGGGGAGGTTAGGAGCAAGAGCATCGTGTGACCAAATTCCACTACGTCTTCTCTTCCCTCTCTCACACTTAGTTTTCTCTTTCTCTATCTCTTCCCTCTCTCACAACAGAGAAATTCTCTAATGCCTTTTTTTTTTAAAATAAAAATTGCCACATCAGCAGCCACATGGCTCCACATATGTCCCTAACGTGCCACTTGTCACTTAACGGTGCCACGTCAGCCATTCTGTCATTAGTTAACAGCCCACATTAACGGAGGACCATTTTGTTATGGATGTCCTATCTTTCGAGGACCAATTTGTTGTTTTTTATCTTTGAAGGACGATTTTGTTGAAAGTCCAATCTTTTGAGGACTCAAATGTAAGTTTACTCATAATATTTTCAAGCGAAGCCCACTTACTGGAGATTGACGGCGCATGGGACCCACACCCCTGTGAGTTTGAATCTTTCTTTTTCTCATTCATGATTCATGACCCATTCACTCCACCAAAAATTTGCTTTTACAATTGTTTGGATCGATTGAGTTTTTCCAAAAATAAAAAAATTGTAACGTATCCTATGTTTTATATTAATTTTAGTAGATGACTTTTTTTAATTTTTTTAATATAGTTGTAAATTTGTAAAATATTATTATATATACATAAATATAATCAAACAAAATAAATCAATAAAGATTGGCAATTTATTGAATTAGTCTTTCGGTCAATTATCCTGATATTTCTTATTCTTAGAAAGAAAAATAAGAAGAAAGGATTGAGAGAGCAGCTTTGTTTTGTCTCTAAAAACCCACTTGCCTCATGTTGCCAAACAAATTACCCAGTTAAACCTTAATGAAAAGATGCGGGGTATCTAAATGGCAATCCATTGGTATTTCTACTATTTAAAATTTAATATTGTTTTAAACCTGCTAGTTATATAGATGATGCATATTTCAGTAGGTGTGCAACCCTTTTGTCCTCTTTTCTCCGTATTACGCATTGCAAAGAACTAGGGTTATCCTTTTTACAGTTAAACTTGCTTACTACATGTGTCTGCTTGTCGTTTACGTAACGAGGATAGGAGGACGGTTGCGGCTCATGCACTGTTTGTAAATGGGGTATTAATTGTGCAAGCTGCTGGCAATGTGAACAGTTAACACCCGTGCGACAATAACTGTTAATTATATTATATAAATGATTAAGCAAGACAGTATTACTAAGCAAAATGACATTGTTACTTTATATTATAATAATAGAAATAAAAATATGTTTTATAGGAGATACATATTCTCATGACCTTAAACTATTAAGTAACGAGTCCAAATTTTTTATCGTTGAATTAAGTGGTTATTGACTGATGAGACTAGATTGTGCTTCACCATTAAGATTATTTGACTGATTTTTTTATTGCAATTTAGCTTCCTTCTCTCTATTACGTGATGGAGATAAGGACCGGGTATTTTTAATCTTTTTTCTAGTAAAAATTTGTTTATATTCTTGCTTTCTTCGACAAAAATCTGTCTGGTCTAATACGAACTGAATAGCTCAGAACTTGATCTAAAGAATGAGTTATATCAGTCTACTTGGAACTGCCACCTACTCACTTTCTCTGTGACATAGAATCCGATGGTAACATCCAAGTTTCTTCAAAACCATAAGGTGTCTGCAACAACAGATTACATGTGGTTTTCCAGAGTTGGTCTGCTAATTTGGTGTTTCGTGAAAGTGCTGAAGAGTTGATGGTCCTCCCTTTTCCTCCAAAATAGTACACTCCTGATGTTTCCTGAAATCAATATTGAGCTTACTCATAAGACACGTTATCTGGAAACCAGCAGCTACTTTATATGCCAGTCGTTCTCTAGAATATAGCGTCTGCTCAAAGGTGACATTCATATTAATGCTTTAAGAGAAGAAATATTACAATGAACAAAAGATAAGCGTGTATTTGCTTGGTTGGAAGTCCAAGTAAAGTAACAACGCAACATCAAAGGCTTTTAAGACATAAGAGGGGCCGTTTTATCACACCAATCCCAATCACAGAACCACCACCAATATATATTTCTACAATATTGTTTTAAAAATCTGATATGCCGTAAGAAATTGTCTGTGGAGTGGAAACAAAATCCTTATTATCCGAACAATACTGGCACAACCACCTAGTATTTCATGCATGACTAATATAATGGTCAGAAATGCCACAAGAAACAATGTCTTATATATATATATATATATGTAATATATACAAGCCAAAAATTCACCCGTGAATAATTTATACTTGCTAGAAGAATAGCAGGGCCAAAAATGACATGGGTAGAATTTCTAAGCATATCCTGTGGTAAGGGGCTAAATGGCGAAAAAGAAAGCACTGTGAATCTGAATTAGTTTGAAGAAGACTCCGTGTTTATATATAAAAAGAAGCATTCAATGTCTCCCCAAGAAAGAGAGAAGAAATATATTTCATTTACTCCAAAACAAAACAGTACGTAACAACTTGTTCAATTCACTAAAGAAAATATTAAGGCTCAATTAAAGTTGAATCTCCATCACGCAAGGATAAGGTCTAAGAGGTTTGATATCGCATCAGGCAAACTCTTATCTTACAAGGCATAAATACATGTAATAGAATAATATTTGGCTTTGTTGGTACAGCACCTTTGGCGAATTGGAAACATAGATAATGATGTGCGCTGTGCAGTAAAATCTTTGTTAAAATAATGCAATTAAAAGAATACTTACTGACGGTGCAAGGGCTGCATCAATAATAGAGCTAATCCCACCTTCTGGGTATTGCAATAGGCCTAAAAGTCTTAGGACAGTAAATGCCAAATGTGATAGGATGGAAGGAACTTCTCGCATGATGTTGGTTTGCACAACTCCAGGATCCGCAGCACTGTAATGATAAATAAAAGTATAAAACAGAAAATAAATCATGAAGTGAAGTGGAATGCATGATTGACAAAAATATAGTTTACATGTTAAGTGTAAGAAACTCTGCATCTCTCTCTTTCTTTGTGTTTCAGTCGAGTAAGATTGGACCCCCTAACCTAAGAGCACCCACCCCTATGAATCTGCAACGAAAGTATAGGATCTTATAATAGATCTCAGCCTTTGATCAACACTAGAAGAAAACTAAAAGTTTCTAGACATATACACGCATGAATTTCATCTATGGTATGGGCTTGGTAGGCAAGAAAATGTGCCCATATACTTTTATCAAGAACAATAAGCCATAGATTGTGGCGAAGAGATACACAGAAGCAAAACTTGTAATTTAATTCACGAATACCAGCAGGCAAGTCATAGAAGCAATTAGATGATTATATTCAAACAAGATAGTATACAGTAATACATACATAGTATCAACAATTAACTTCAGAAGGTTTTCAATATATATGCAAATACACATAGCACTTGGAAACAAAACAAGAGAAGAAATAAGAAACAAGCAAATTTGTAATTACGTACACGACAGAGATATGATGAGATTTATCCATTGAGTTAAGTTGCCGATGAAGCTCATAGGAGAAAAGCAGTATGCACACTTCAACAGGATACGCACTAGTTAGGAGCAATATAAAAAGCAATCTATATTAATTATGACAAATCTGAAGCTTACATTTGGAATACTCGTAGATACGTGCACACGGATAACGGTTTGAACTTAGAAAGCTCTTTCCAGACACAGTTTCGTTATCAACCTGTATATCAGTAACTGAAGAAAAGAATACCAGTCATAATTATATTAAAATGTTTATCTTACACATCTCTTACCACATGAAACTATTGCTCCACAAACATAACTGAATAAGTTGCTGGTAGCAGAATTCAATATATAGAATAAATATTAAAAGAAGCATACCGACCAAACCAATCAGCCACCACACCAAATGAAAGTACAAACAAGTGCCATTAAAATTGCTTACCTTGGCTTATTTAACAAATTAACATGAATTCCTTACATCAGGCATGAGTTGAAGCAATAAACAAATTGTTTATACCAAGTAGGTAGGAGACGGCTATAACCCATGATGTCAATAAGTATCATTCTATGCAAAAGGTCATCCATCAAAAAGAAATTAGAAATTGAAGTTCAGCAATTGCACTAGGTGTCAACCCAACCCTTGAAATGATGATATATCCATTAATCTAGATTGATATTCCAGTTTTTACCTTTTTCCTTGTCCTCTAGATAATGATATTGGGAAATTTGTTTGTCAAGCATGACAGCAATGCAATGTCATATTGACATCCCGTGTGAGAATCAAATTAAAGTCGAGACCATTCTAGAGGAGAACTACTAATACATACAACAAACCAACGAGTAAGGAATAAGATTAGAATTATTATTCTTACCATTTCGATGAGTAAAGGATGTCACGTTCACAATTCTTGCAGATACAGGGCTACTTTCAAGAAGTGGTAATAGAAGCTTGGTCAAAGCGAATGCACCAATATAATTTGTCCCAATCATCCTAGAGACATGAGCAGTAAAATCATCAAATATTTGTTGGTTCGTAAAGAGAGCATAAGACTAGGATGACAGAAAAACAGACAGAAGTCCAAATAAGACAGTTAATAATCTGATTCAAGGGCCCCCAGAAATGTACATATATATTATAAACACTTCCATGCATCTTCAGTTTCCTAATGTTCATGTGTGATAAAGCAAGATTGTTAGCAGACCACTGGTGTACCAGCGGTTTACACATGGGAAATTCAGAAATTAATTTTCCTGAATTAACTATCATTAGTTAGTTATTATAATTCCTGTAATTTAGTTGTGGTTAGTTATTTTGTTGCAGTTGAGGAGGTTACTCCTCTATTTCCCTGTATTCCTAGTTTTTAGGAGGTGGTTACTCCACCAAGTTTGTATTTAGAGGGTTGGAATTATGGAATGAATATCAGAAAAGTTTATGTTAGTTTCTGAGAACTTATCTCAGGAGATTGCAGGTTCTCTCTAAGGAACCAGCACCATTGGTAGACATAGGAAAACATCTACCCTTAACCCCCTCTCCAATTCTGAAACCACAAGCTTCCGGCCCATAACTAGATCCATATCTAGGGACCGTAACAAACTGGTATCAGAGCAGGTGGTTATGGCAGATCCACTACAGCAACAATTAGCACAATTAGTGCAATTATTCCAAGAAGAACGTGCAGCCAATCTTGCAAGGCAAGAGGCACTCCATACACGCTTGGATGATCTTGCAAAGGAGTTGTCAGCTTCGAAGTTCTCCAATGATTCTACTGAACGAGGCAGCCATAATCGTAAGGGAAAAGAAGTTGTAGGAGGAAGTGCTACTGTCCCTAAATTTTCAAAACTGGATTTTCCACGTTTTAAGGGGCAAGAAGATCCTCTAGGTTGGTTAAACAGATGTGAACATTTCTTTCGCCACCAGCAGACATCTGAAGAAGATAAGGTGGGATTAGCATCTTATCATTTAGAAGGAAATGCTCAATTGTGGTTCCTCCAATTAGAAGCAGATATTCCCCAGCTTTCATGGGAAGAATTCAAACAGCAATGTAATCTGCGGTTTGGTCCACCAATTAGAAGTCATAAATTGGGAGAATTGGCAAAATTGAGGCAAACTGGGTCCGTGGCAGATTATCAAGAAAGATTCAAGCAACTAGCCTCTAGAGCAGGTACTCTCTCTCAACCACAGAAAATAGAACTCTATATCAGTGGCCTTGCTGATTATATAGCAATTGAGGTTGAGTTACATGATCCTCTGGATTTAGCAACTGCTATGAGTATCTCTAGATTATATGAGAGGAAGATGCAACCCTTCCGGTCACATTCACAAGAGAATCGTAAACCAAAACCAGCAGACCCTCCTCATCAACGTTCCAGATTTGTGAAACAATTAACCAGATCAGAGATGGAGGAAAGAAGACTTAAGGGTCTTTGTTTCAATTGTGATGAACCTTTTTCACGAGGTCACCAATGCAAGAGGCTGTTCTGGATTGATTTAATTGAAGGAGATGAAGAAGACAATTTCAAAGATCAAGAGGTACAAATGGACCAACCTGAGATCTCCTTAAATGCAATTATTGGCACTACCTCAACTCAAAACATGCTGCTGCGAGGGAAATTGGGAGATCAGTCCATATGGGCTTTGGTGGACTCAGGCAGCACTCATAGTTTTATAAATTCAGAGCTTGCTGCACGATATGATCTTCTAATGGAGAAGAAAGATGGATTGCAGGTGGTAGTGGCTAATGGAGAGAGGATCAAAAGCAGGGGTCAATGCAAAGGAATTTCTCTCCAAATTGGTAATCATTTTTTTACCTTGGATCTGTATGTACTGAACATAAATGGGTTTGATGTGGTATTAGGAGTTAATTGGCTCAAAACATTGGGGCCTATCCTATGGGACTTTAAGAAGATGCAGATGTCCTTTATTGAAAAAGGAAAATGCGTGGAATTATATGGCAGTCAACCTACCACTCAAGAGGCAAGCTTTCATGCTATTGAGTTTAAAAAAGAAGGTGAGACAGACCTGCAGAAATTACTACAGGAGTATACCTCCATTTTCCTTGAACCTAAAGGCCTTCCACCTCAGCGTTTCTGTGACCATAAAATTGTGCTAGAACCTGGAACCAAACCAGTAGTAGTGCGTCCATACAGATATCCCCATACCCAAAAAGATGAGATTGAGCGACAGTGCTCTGAGATGCTGAAGCAGGGAATAATTAGGCCAAGTCAGTCCCCATTTTCTTCACCAGTGCTTCTTGTTCCTAAATCAGATAGGTCTTGGCGGATGTGTATTGACTACCGTGAGTTGAATGCTAAGACAATCAAAGATAAATTTCCAATACCAGTGATTGAAGAACTACTGGAGGAATTATTTGGAGCCAAATATTTCTCTAAGCTGGATTTACGGTCAGGTTATTTTCAAGTTCGAATGAGGGAGACAGATGTGGAGAAAACAGCTTTTCGCACACATCAAGGCCATTTTGAATTTCTGGTTATGCCATTTGGCCTCACTAATGCACCCTCCACCTTCCAAGCTCTCATGAATGAGGTATTCGGTCCTTATCTAAGAAAGTTTATTTTGGTATTTTTTGATGATATTCTTGTGTACAGCAGCACTTGGGTTGAGCACATGCACCATTTACAGATTGTCTTCAAGTTATTATTAGATAATAATCTTTTCTTGAAACAATCTAAGTGCTCTTTTGGCCAAACACAAATAGCCTATTTAGGCCACATTATATCAGCTGAAGGAGTTTCTGCAGATATTTCTAAGATTACAGCAATGACAGAATGGCCTAAACCTTCCACTCTACGAGGTTTAAGGGGTTTTTTAGGCCTCACTGGTTATTACCGTAAGTTTGTGCAGAATTATGGAGCCATTGCAGCTCCATTAACAGCCATGTTACGCAAAAATTCCTTCGTTTGGAGTGAAGAGTCTTCAAAGGCATTTGCAACCCTTAAGGAAGCCATGACTACAACTCCGGTATTGGCACTTCCTAATTTCTCCCAAGCTTTCACCATTGAATGTGACGCTTCAGACATGGGCCTTGGGGCTGTTTTGTTACAAAATGGCAAACCTATTGCTTTCTTTAGCAGGGTTTTAGCAGCTAGGCACAAACATCTACCAACATATGAGAAAGAGTTGATTGGCCTAGTCAAAGCAATCAAACATTGGCGTTCTTATTTATGGGGGCAGCATTTCATAGTCAAAACAGATCATTACAGCCTCAAATTTTTGCTGGAACAGAAGGCTCTTACTCCTCCACAACAGCATTGGTTAGGGAAAATTCTGGGCTACACGTTTTCAGTTGAATACAAGGCTGGTCGAAGCAATACTGTTGCTGATGCATTGTCCCGCAGAGATAATGACAAAGCTGTGTTACTTGCCATTTCAATGCCCCAATTAAGCCTCTTTGATGCCATCCGACATGAGCAACAAAATTCTCCAGAAGTCCAGCAATATATTACCAATATACAAAAGGGTACAGCAGCAGTTCAGTGGAGTTTTAAGCAGGGGTTATTATTCTACAAAGGCCGTGTTCACTTACCTTCATCTTCTCCTTCCATCCAAACAATTATGAGCGCCTTACATAATCAAGGACATGAAGGATATCAAAAGACTCTCTTCAGAATTGCTAAAGACTTTCACTGGATAGGAATGAAACAACATATCCGTGATTTTATTCGTAGCTGTGGAGTTTGTCAAAGGCACAAAACAGAAACTTTACAACCTGCAGGCCTTCTTCAACCCTTGCCCATTCCAGCTCAGGTATGGTCTGATATTTCATTAGATTTTGTTGAAGGATTGCCTAACTCCCATGGGAAAAATGTTGTTTTGGTTGTGGTTGATCGTTTCTCCAAATATTGCCATTTATTGGCCACTGCTCACCCTTATTCTGCTGTAAGTATTGCAAGGCTCTTCTTTGACAGCATTTTTAAATTGCATGGCCTTCCTGAAACAATGGTTAGTGACCGTGATGTTACTTTCACAAGTGCTTTTTGGAAAGAGCTTTTTCGTCTCAGTGGTACTAAACTTTGCTTCAGTTCAGCATACCATCCCCAATCTGATGGGCAAACAGAAGTGGTTAACCGGACAATTGAGATGTATTTAAGGTGTTTTACTAGCACACATCCGACCAAGTGGATGGACTGGTTATCTTGGGCAGAATACTCTTATAATACTAGCTTCCATTCTTCCTTACGTACTACACCTTTTGAAGTTGTCTATGGCCGTCCACCACCACGTCTCCTATCATACTGCCCTGGTATTTCTAAACTTGATGCAGTTGATAAAGCCTTGCAAACCAGGGATGAAATTCTGCAGATACTGAAACAGCATCTATTGCAAGCACAGCACAAGATGAAAGTTGTCTATGACTCTCATCACCGTCATGTTGAGTTTAATGTGGGTGATAAAGTTCTCTTAAAGCTCCAGCCATATAGGCAATTCTCCTTGACCAACCGCCGTCACCAGAAGCTGCTACCTAAGTTCTATGGCCCATTCACTATTTTACAGCGGATTGGCAATATGGCTTATAAATTAGAACTTCCACCAGACACTCGCCTTCACCCAGTGTTCCATGTCTCCTGTCTAAAGACATTTCATGAGGGCAGCTGCCCAGAAATTGCTACTCTTCCTTCAGGTTTACCAGAAAGCCCATCTCCTCAACCTCTAGCAGTGCTTGACCAGCGATTGGTTCGTAAAATTCCTCAAGTCTTAATTCATTGGCAGCACACTTCTCCAGCTGAAGCTTCCTGGGAAACTGTTTCCTCCATGCAGCAACGTTTTCCACATTTCACACTTGAGGACAAGCGTGATTTAGAGGAGGGGAGTAATGTTAGCAGACCACTGGTGTACCAGCGGTTTACACATGGGAAATTCAGAAATTAATTTTTCTGAATTAACTATCATTAGTTAGTTATTTTAATTTCTGTAGTTATTTTAATTTCTGCTCGTGGTTAGTTATTTTCTTGCTGTTAGGAGTGCTGTGAGGAGGTTACTCCTCCATTTCCCTGTATTCCTAGTTTTTAGGAGGTGGTTACTCCACCAAGCTTGTATTTAGAGGGTTGGAATTATGGAATGAAACATCAGAAAAGTTATGTTAAGTTGCTGAGAACTTATCTCAGGAGATTGCAGGTTCTCTCTAAGGAACCAGCACCATTGGTAGACATAGGAAAACACCTTCCCTTAACCCCCTCTCTAATTCTGAAACCAAAAGCTTCCGGCCCATAACTAGATCCATATCTAGGGACCATAACAAATTGGTATCAGAGCAGGTGGTTATGGCAGATCTACTACAGCAACAATTAGCACAATTAGTGCAATTATTCCAAGAAGAACGTGCAGCCAATCTTGCAAGGCAAGAGGCAATCAATACACGCTTGGATGATCTTGCAAAGGAGTTGTCAGCTTCGAAGTTCTCCAATGATTCTACTGAACGAGGCAGCCATAATTGTAAGGGAAAAGAAGTTGCAGGAGGAAGCGCTACTGTCCCTAAATTTTCAAAACTGGATTTTCCACGTTTTAAGGGGCAAGAAGATCCTCTAGGTTGGTTGAATAGATGTGAACATTTCTTTCGCCACCAGCAGACATCTGAAGAAGATAAGGTGGGATTAGCATCTTATCATCTAGAAGGAAATGCTCAATTGTGGTTCCTCCAATTAGAAGCAGATATCCCCCAGCTTTCATGGGAAGAATTCAAACAGCAATGTAATCTGCAGTTTGGTCCACCAATTAGAAGTCATAAATTGGGAGAATTGGCAAAATTGAGGCAAACTGGATCCGTGGCAGATTATCAAGAAAGATTCGAGCAACTAGCCTCTAGAGCAGGTACTCTCTCTCAACCACAAAAAATAGAGCTCTATATCAGTGGCCTTGCTGATTATATAGCAGTTGAGGTTGAGTTACATGACCCTCCGGATTTAGCAACTGATATGAGTATCTCTAGATTATATGAGAGGAAGATGCAACCCTTTCGGTCACATTCACAAGAGAATCGTAAGCCAAAACCAGCAGACCCTCCTCATCAACGTTCCAGAATTGTGAAACAATTGACCAGATCAGAGATGGAGGAAAGAAGACTCAAGGGTCTTTGTTTCAATTGTGATGAGCCCTTTTCACGAGGTCACCAATGCAAGAGGTTGTTCTGGATTGATTTAATTGAAGGAGATGAAGAAGACAATTTCAAGGATCAGGAGGCACAAATAGACCAACCTGAGATCTCCTTAAATGCAATTATTGGCACTACCTTAACACAAAACATGCTGCTACAGGGGAAATTGGGAGATTAGTCCATATGGGCTTTGGTGGACTCAGGCAGCACTCATAGTTTTATAAATTCAGAGCTTGCTGCACGATATGATCTTTTAATGGAGAAGAAAGATGGGTTGCATGTGGTAGTGGCTAATGGAGAGAGGATCAAAAGCAGGGGTCAATGCAAAGGAATTTCTCTCTAAATTGGTAATCACTTCTTTATCTTGGATCTGTATGTACTGAACATAAATGGTTTTGATGTGGTATTAGGAGTTAATTGGCTCAAAACATTGGGGCCTATCCTATGGGACTTCAAGAAGATGCAGATGTCCTTTGTAGAAAAAGGTAAATGCATGGAATTACATGGCAGTCAACCTACCACTCAAGAGGCAAGATTTCATGCTATTGAGTTCAAAAGAGAAAGTGAGACAGACCTGCATAATTTACTACAGGAGTATACCTCCATTTTCCTTGAACCCAAAGGTCTTCCACCTCAGCGTTTCTGTGACCATAAAATTGTGCTAGAACCTGGAACCAAACCAGTAGTAGTGCGTCCATACAGATATCCCCATACCCAAAAAGATGAGATTGAGCGACAGTGCTCTGAGATGCTGAAGCAGGGAATAATTAGGCCAAGTCAGTCCCCATTTTCTTCACCAGTGCTTCTTGTTCCTAAATCAGATGGGTCTTGGCGGATGTGTATTGATTACCGTGAGTTGAATGCTAAGACAATCAAAGATAAATTCCCAATACCAGTGATTGAAGAACTACTAGAGGAATTATTTAGAGCCAAATATTTCTCTAAGCTGGATTTACGGTCAGGTTATTTTCAAGTTCGAATGAGGGAGACAGATGTGGAGAAAACAGCTTTTCGCACACATCAAGGCCATTTTGAATTTCTGGTTATGCCATTTGGCCTAACCAATGCACCCTCCACCTTCCAAGCTCTCATGAATGAGGTATTCGGTCCTTATCTAAGGAAGTTTATTTTGGTATTTTTTGATGATATTCTTGTGTACAGCAGCACTTGGGTTGAGCACATGCACCATTTACAGATTGTTTTCAAGTTATTATTAGATAATAATCTTTTCTTGAAACAGTCTAAGTGCTCTTTTGGCCAAACACAAATAGCCTATTTGGGCCACATTATATCAGTTGAAGGAGTTTCTGCAGATATTTCTAAGATTACAGCAATGACAGAATGGCCTAAACCTTCCACTCTATGAGGGTTACGGGGTTTTTTAGGCCTCACTGGTTATTACCGTAAGTTTGTGCAGAATTATGGAGCCATTGCAGCTCCATTAACAGCCATGTTACGCAAAAATTCCTTCGTTTGGAGTGAAGAGTCTTCAAAGGCATTTGCAACCCTTAAGGAAGCCATGACTACAACACCGGTATTGGCACTTCCTAATTTCTCCCAAGCTTTCACCATTGAATGTGACGCTTCAGACATGGGCATTGGGGCTGTTTTGTTACAAAATGGCAAACCTATTGCTTTCTTTAGCAGGGTTTTAGCAGCTAGGCACAAACATCTACCAACATATGAGAAAGAGTTGATTGGCCTAGTCAAGGCAATCAAACATTGGCGTTCTTACTTATGGGGGCAACATTTCATAGTCAAAACAGATCATTACAGCCTCAAATTTTTGCTGGAACAAAAGGCCCTTACTCCTCCACAACAGCATTGGTTAGGGAAAATTTTGGGCTACACTTTTTCAGTTGAATACAAGGCTGGCCGAAGCAATACTGTTGCTGATGCCTTATCCCGCAGAGATAATGACAAAGCTGTGTTACTTGCCATTTCAATGCCCCAATTAAGCCTCTTTGATGCCATCCGACATGAGCAACAAAATTCTCCAGAAGTCCAGCAATATATAACCAATATACAAAAGGGTACAGCAGCAGTTCAGTGGAGTTTTAAGCAGAGATTATTATTCTACAAAGGCCGTGTTTACTTGCTTTCATCTTCTCCTTCCATCCAAACAATTATGAGTGCCTTACATAATCAAGGCCATGAAGGATATCAAAAGACTCTCTTCAGAATTGCTAAAGATTTTCACTGGACAGGAATGAAACAACATATCCGTGATTTTATTCGTAGCTGTGGAGTTTGTCAAAGGCACAAAACGGAAACTTTACAACCTGCAGGCCTTCTTCAACCCTTGCCCATTCCAGCTCAGGTATGGTCTGATATTTCATTAGATTTTGTTGAAGGATTGCCTAACTCCCATGGGAAAAATGTTGTTTTGGTGGTGGTTGATCGTTTCTCCAAATATTGCCATTTATTGGCCACTGCTCACCCTTATTCTGCTGTAAGTATTACAAGGCTCTTCTTTGACAGCATTTTTAAATTGCATGGCCTTCCTGAAACAATGGTTAGTGACCGTGATGTTACTTTCACAAGTGCTTTTTGGAAAGAACTTTTTCGTCTCAGTGGCACTAAACTTTGCTTCAGTTCAGCATATCATCCCCAATCTGATGGGCAAACAGAAGTGGTTAACCGGACAATTGAGATGTATTTAAGGTGTTTTACTAGCACACATCCTACCAAGTGGATGGACTGGTTGTCTTGGGCAGAGTACTCTTATAATACTAGCTTCCATTCTTCCTTACGTACTACACCTTTTGAAGTTGTCTATGGCCGTCCACCACCACGTCTCCTATCATACTGTCCTGGTATTTCTAAACTTGATGCAGTTGATAAAGCCTTGCAAACCAGGGATGAAATTCTTCAGATACTGAAACAACATTTACTGCAAGCACAGCACAAGATGAAAGTTGTCTATGACTCTCATCACCGTCATGTTGAGTTTAATGTGGGGGATAAAGTTCTCTTAAAGCTCCAGCCATACAAGCAATTCTCTTTGGCCAACCGCCGTCACCAGAAGCTGCTACCTAAGTTTTATGGCCCATTCAATATTTTACAGCGGATTGGAACTATGGCTTATAAATTAGAACTTCCGCCAGATACTCACCTTCACCCAGTGTTCCATGTCTCCTGTCTGAAAGCATATTGTGAGGGAAACTGCCCAGAAATTGCTACTCTTCCTTCAGGTTTACCAGAAAGCCCATCTCCACAACCTCTAGCAGTGCTTGACCGGCGCTTAGTTCGTAACATTCCTCAAGTCTTAATTCATTGGCAGCACACTTCTCCAGCTGAGGCTTCCTGGGAAAATGTTTCCTCTATGCAGCAACGTTTTCCACATTTCACACTTGAGGACAAGCGTGATTTGGAGGAGGGGAGTAATGTTAGCAGACCACTGGTGTACCAGCGGTTTACACATGGGAAATTCAGAAATTAATTTTCCTGAATTAACTATCATTAGTTAGTTATTATAATTCCTGTAATTTAGTCGTGGTTAGTTATTTTGTTGCAGTTGAGGAGGTTACTCCTCCATTTCCCTGTATTCCTAGTTTTTAGGAGGTGGTTACTCCACCAAGTTTGTATTTAGAGGGTTGGAATTATGGAATGAATATCAGAAAAGTTTATGTTAGTTTCTGAGAACTTATCTCAGGAGATTGCAGGTTCTCTCTAAGGAACCAGCACCATTGGTAGACATAGGAAAACACCTACCCTTAACCCCCTCTCCAATTCTGAAACCACAAGCTTCCAGCCCATAACTAGATCCATATCTAGGGACCGTAACAAAGATAAATTTGTATTCAATGTTCTGATATGTACTGATAACTCATAACTATATCAACTAGCTCACACAAATTATTAGCAATCTGAAGGTAATATGCTTGCCACCATGGCCCATGCATCTCTGGTTGAATTATACAAAGCAAGCATAATAATGAAAAATTGTTTAGCAATAAGGCTAAAAGGAAAAGAAAAATACTGATCATATCCCTCAGCTGTGAGCCTATGTGATGTCGCAAGTATTCCAGCATTGTTTATGAGTAGCTGTACCGAGAAGTGCAAATCAGAATCTAAAAGCCACTGCTGCAAGGATTTTTTGAACTTCATGATTGACTGGATTGATGATAAGTCAGCCTGAAAAGCTTCGAGGTGGGCATCTTCATTCCGATCTTTGATCTTTCTTATAGTCTATCAAACAGTGGGAGTATTATTAAGAAAATGATGAAGCGTGAAGGTATCACTACAAGGATCTTAATAATTAATATAGAAAAATACCTCCGATAACAACTCGAATGATCGTCCAACTGCATCCACAATTCGAATCTCAGGTATACAATTTATAGACTAGAAAAGGAATCCAAATTAGCTCTAATTTTGAACTGCATCTTGCATGATTAGCAAAGCAAAAAAAATACTCGTATCCAGAGTTAAACGATTAACATGGCACTCAATTTCAAATAATACATATAGAAATGTTGACTGAAAGTCACCAGAGAATTTTACTCAATACAGACATAACAAAAACAGTTTTCATCACCAGCATACTCAATTAGCCTCATCCTCCACAGACTAAAGTTCGTTGTAAGTTGTAACTCTCATTTGGTTGTTTTCTGAACTCTCAATAGGTCAATTCCAATGATGAAATTTCATTTCACATGAAAGCACAGACAATTCAGAATACGGTCCTACTATGCCTATATATATATATATGCCTATATATATATATATATATATATATCCTCTCAATTAAGTTCAGGGGGGGCATAAACAAGAAATGAGATGATGATGTAGGTACCAATAGCAACAGCATATCCTTCTTTGGAAAGGGCGTAAGCAGTAGCTGCACCCAGGCCAGATGTTGCCTACAACAACAAAAAGCACTCAAACTCTAGATTGACGTGTCCATGTACAAACAGCAAGACTATGCTTTTAATAAAATGGACAAAGCAAAAGCCAGAGACTACTCACACCAGTGATGACGCAGACAGGCCTAATAGGAGTTGCTGAAGGGGAACACCGGGGATAGGATCTGATTTTCTCAGAAAATAGAGCTACTTTAAATAATTGCCAGTATGATAGTACAAGGGAAATCGTCCACAAAATCGCCATTCTCCAGAATTCTGGTGAGCAAATGAAATGGAGAGCCTCTTCCAACTCCTTCATCACAGTACCCAATCTCATCGTCCCCAACCCCAAGTTGTCAGCTAAGATTGCAACAGTAAGAGGAGCACACTGCTCAGAGAGTCAGAGACAGAGGTATGATTCGGGCGGGTCCGATTGATGATCCGACGTTAATCGGGCCGTGATCTTAGCCCAGCCCACTGTATTGATAAAATTATGAGAACTATATATTTTCATCCCGAAATTTTCTTTTCAGATTCGATAATCTTACAATTTTTTTGGCGCTAAATTCCCTTCTCAATTTCATGGCTATTTTGGGACCAAAAAGAGTCATCGCTGTAGTACAAGTAGGAGGCCCGTGAGTTATGAGTACAGAGATAAGATCCTCCGGCGGGTGTTTTGACTTTTTTGATGGATATATGAAAATCTAGTCTAGTCTAATAAATCTAACTGTACCAACTCTACTTTTGTTCTTTATCGTCACTATTATTCAACCACTCATGCTCTTGGTTGCTACGTGATCATCTTATTCTTTCCGGTGAAGTCACGGGTCCTGAAAGTAACACTGAATCTAATCACCATTTCTCATGCTATAAATAAATTACTAATTACTGTCAAATTATCACCAAGACTTGGGGCATAAAAAATGCTTTTATTATTTCGGGCATCGTACCTAAATTGTTACGAGATCGAAATATTTTATTCATCTATTAATATATATATATATCACAAAAACTCAACTTTGAATCAAATTTTAACATCGTCAAAAAGTCAAACAATTATTTCCTACATCTTTTAGATGGTTTTTAAACATAGTTTTTTCCCCTCAACTTGGCGTAATGCATGAACATAGATTTGAAATGAAAATTAGGGGTCAACGTATCATTTTGTTAAAAGTCCTAAAATTTATTAAAAGTACCTTGTTGACAAAAAAGAAACATTACTACTGACTTACAAAAGGGAATTCCTAATAGACAAATATGTGCTGATTCTTGTCCTCATTCACTATAAATATTGCTTATTATTGTTACTATCGCCGTTATTATGAATAGAACATTAAATTACATTGTTCACTTAAGAACTTAACTCAATTTCATTTTTTTTAATCATGGTTGTATCATCTTGACATTATGTTCTTTCAATATTACTGGTTATGATTGAGTAACTGACAGATATTTGATGAAATACTTTTTCCATAAAATGACTTTGATCCTTGTAGTCTTTTTTTTTTTTTTTTTTATGAGGAACTTGATTAATGTAGTTGAAGTATATGAAACACGAATTAAGATACCGGGTCAGAGACGCTCATTCGTCAACGAACTTGACCGGACAGGAACCAACGCAGACAAAAATGCCGTTTAAGCATTTGGGTGGGCCCGCGACAGACAAGAATTTCTCTGCCCCATCACCAACTTGCCTCGTCGTCTCCTTACCTCTTTCTATCTCTTTCTCCGTCTCTGTAAAAAAGCCTGTGAAAAACCAAACTTTTTTTTCCCCTAAATTTTTTGTAACCTTTTTTGAAGCAAGACGACTCAAGCGCCGTCACTGCCTAGTGCTTTCCGCGAAACTTCTTCTTACCCCTCTCTTCTCTCTCTGCTCTGCTTATCAAAAGTGTTTGAAGGTGTCAAAAATCTCTGGCTTTGTTGCCTCATGAACTTCCCAGCCTGTACAACCCACTGGGATTTTTGTTAGGTGATCTCCTCCTCCTTCTTCTCTGTCTCCATTTTCTCATCGTAACCAGTTGCTAAGTTTGAATTTAGTCCTTTTCGTTTCCTTCATTTCCCCCTTTCAGTTTCCATTTGACTTTCGTTTTTCACTACTCCGGCTACTTTAAAGATTTTTTCTCCTTCATACTGTAGCATCATTTTTCTTTTCTCAACCTTCTCTTTTGGTGTTGGGTTTAAAACTTAGAATTTGATAATTAATGAATATTTATGATTCAGTGTTGGAAAGTTAGATTTTGAAGGCTCCGTAAATTTTTTAGTTGTCATTAATTAAATAATAATTTGAATCTTTGTTTTGCTTCCCAATAATTATTTCGTATACACACTATAATCACCCATATGTTGATGTGTATGTATACGTGTGGACATACACATTTGCCATAGTACATTTTTGGCAATTACATTAGTGTGGGTTCTCAGGAAAGCACCGATGCTGTTATTACATGCTTTAATTCTATTAATGAACTGGGCTTATTGATTATGGTCACAAATGTTATACCTTTTATTGATTATTGATTATTGATATTGTCATGGAGCGGTTTTTGCTTTATACGAGAAATGGAGTATTATCTAATTATGAAGGTCTCTCTTTGTATCCTTTCAGGAGTACGCAGTGGGAATTTGAGGTGCATGAAGAGGCTCTTAAGATTCAATGAGATTTTGAAGACTGATTCGTCCTATTTCATATTGTTTCCAAACTAAGCGACAGTAATGAATATTCAACAAGAGAAGTTTGTCAGGTTAGTCTAATAATATGTGCCCTAATTTACTCTCTGTGATGTTATGGTACTATCTATGGCATTTTAGTTGTGATCGGAAGCAAGTGAATTTTTAAAAATCTTTTGGCTCTCTGTGGTGCTGGACTCTGAAAGTAGCTTCTGGGAGTTTGAAGGGTGAAATAAATCATCTAATCAAGGCAATATATATTTTCTTTGACTGCCTTGGCACACTGCATTGTTATACCTTTACTTCCCTGCTGTGGCCATCTGCTTCTGACATTTGATGTGCACTGTCATTGACTTCCCCCTGGTAATACCATATGTTGTCTTCCGGCACCTATTGCGGGAAGAGGCCAAACAATATGCAATGACGGTTCTTGGGGTTGAGACTGTCTTTTTGTTGCTTTCAACTGTCAGAGCTACTATTTAAGTCACCACTCCTCTGCATCAAAATACTTTGAGCTTTCTGAACTCTTACTGCTTGTATTTTAAAAAGATTTATGCCTTAAGTAGCATTTTATATGTTTCTTTCCCTATTGGGGATACTTTGGATATCTTGTTCCAAGGATGATTAGAACCATAGACTGATTTTATATTATTTATATAATATGATGCTCAGGTTTCAGGATTGGAATTCAGACAAGGGTTCTGAGAGCCAATATCCTGCAGATAACTTTACACATTCAGGGAGAATTAGAACTACGCTAAGTTCAGTTTCTGAGAAGTTTCAGAGAGGCTTGGAATCTGGTTCTGAGAGGATAAAGAGATTCAGGACATCATTCAAATCTTTTCCCTATAATAGTGCTCTGGCTAGAAGCTTCAGTTCTAGAAAGAAAATCCTTGATCCACAGGACCCATTCCTTCAAAAGTGGAACAAGATATTTGTATTATCATGTGTTATTGCTGTATCACTAGACCCTTTGTTCTTTTATGTCCCTGTGATCAATGATGAGAAGAAATGCCTTTCATTGGACTACAAGATGGAGATTACAGCAACTGTTTTAAGATCATTCTCTGATATTTTTTATATAATCCACATAATTTTCCAATTTCGTACTGGATTCATTGCTCCATCTTCACGTGTATTTGGAAGAGGTGTTCTGGTTGAAGATGCTTGGGCAATAGCAAAGAGGTATCTGTCATCATACTTCCTAATTGACATTCTTGCTGTTCTTCCCCTCCCACAGGTAAGGGAAATTCTCTGGAATGTTTTGCACCGGATTTTTTAACTTCCATCTTCTACATATCTCTTTAAGCACATGACCTTATGGGGTTCTATTCTGTTTTAATTTGGTTCGAATTATGTGAATAATTTATTATAGAAGGTGGAGGATCTTAAAGTGATCATAATATGCTTAGGAACAATGGGTTACTGGGTGTGTATCTGAATGTAGTGCAAACTTTCCTTTAACATGCTGGTTGACCTTTACCAAACAAAAAAACAAAAGCTGGTTCCCGCGCCCCTTCTTGCTTTCATAACGAACTTCAGTCCTTTTCTATTAGTTTACCAATCATTGAATTGGTAACTAAAGACATATAATGGAGTCTGTAGTACAAGTTCAATCCTTCAAATGGGGTTTTGACAAGGGACCATGGATTCAAAAGTTTATTCAGTTTTATTAATTTGTAAGCTTATTTGATAATGCTTTTTGACTAAAAACTTGCTCAAATTTTGCTAGGTGGTGATTCTAATTGTCATTCCGAAGATGAGAGGCTTTAGATCACTGAATACGAAGAACTTGCTGAAATTTGTTGTTTTCTTCCAATATGTGCCAAGGTTTTTACGAATTGTTCCATTATATAAAGAAGTTACAAGGACGTCTGGCATCCTCACTGAAACTGCTTGGGCTGGAGCTGCATTTAATCTCTTTCTTTACATGCTTGCAAGTCATGTAAGCTCATTCTGCAGATTATATTTTTTTTTTTGGTTGTATACATAGAGGGAAATATTGCTTTCTACTATGTGTTTTTCTTGTTAATTCCATGCTATTTAAGATTTATTGGTCTTTTTATTATTTAGGATTAGTTTAAGTGTACATGTCTGCGCGTGCATGGTGGTTTTATTTTTCTGTAAGTAAATATTGTTTTGTGTGATAATTAGATTAAACAAGGAAACTATGTGTATGCTAGTTTCATAAGTCTCATGTGGATTATTAGCTACAGACACCAGAATTTGGGTAAAATTAATCTAGGAAAAATGTGATGTTCTGGATTTCATTTTACTAAATAGTTTGTGCATATATTTTCGAGGAGTTAAATGGTTCTGTCACAGATTCAATAGGAGGTTGAAGTAATGGTGGAAAAACATGGTTTTTTTGAGTGGAAGTCAGCTGAAGATTTGAACTTTCTTTAACCCCAAAATCATTGAAGAGTGATGATATATGAAGAAGCATTAGCGTGTATCTGAATTAGAATATGACATGTAGGTCTGCTAATTTCATGATCTGGGATAAATTTTGTACGGATAAGTAGTCCTTTATTTCAAGTACAAAAGTTTACTTCATATCTTATATTCAGTTGAATACTTAGTAGTTTACTTGTAAAGGCTCTGCCCACGCTGTAATTTCTTTTGCTCTGAGTGTTCAGGCTGAAGTTTCATATATAATCTGTGGAGAGCTTGGATTTATTTCCATGACCATAGCATGCATGTCAATTAGATAAGTTTTGTGATCATGATGATATTATTTGATTTTTGAAATCTCTGGCCTAGTGGATTTTTTTCCCAATTTCCTGTGTTGCTTATTATGTTGACAAATTAGGTTGCAGGGTCAGCCCAGAGAATTTAATTTGTTCTATGAACGTTAAATTATAAAAAAAAGTGCAAATTTATCTCATTGGAAAATCTCTCCGGTTACTGAGTTACTTGTTGCTCTTAGGTTATTGGTGCCTTTTGGTACTTGTTTTCAATTGAGAGAGAAACCACATGCTGGCAAGAAGCCTGTCCAAAAAATGCTACATGTAACAAGGCAGATCTGTATTGTGATGGTCATCCAGGGTTGAGCACGACTGCAACATTCTTGAATTCTTCTTGCCCAATACAGGATCCAGACAAAACTCTTTTTGATTTCGGAATATTCCTTGATGCTCTTCAATCTGGTGTTGTGGAGTCAAAAGATTTCCCAGAGAAGTTGTTCTACTGTTTTTGGTGGGGCCTTAGAAATCTGAGGTATGCTTCATCAATTATTTTTCAGTATATATAATTAGTTGTGTTAATTTATGCAATATTCATATCATATTGTAATGTTATTGTATGAGTTTTGTAATTGTACCACTTGAGTTAGAGTACTTATTAAGCATTCTGTAGCTGCACTTGGACACCATATTCTGCATGCTCATTGCATGATCACTTTATAATTGTTTATTATAGTTCTTTTGCAATGACTTGTTTTTTGGAGACAAAAGCTCTCTGTCTTTATGTGTGTGTGTGTACGTTTGTGTGAAATGTGCATGTGAGGGGTGGGTGTTGGGTAATGCTTGTATAAATGGGACAAATAATAATCTAATTTGTCGTGTCTGATTCTGTGTCTCTACCTCTCTTGGGATTTAATTAGGGATAATTTTCAATAAGGAGGACTAAATCATTTAAAGTATGTAAAAATTACATATCCTCATTTTATGTCGAAAATTCTTTTGGCTTCATTATTGGACCTGTTTAATGCCTCAGTCAGTTATCAATTTTGAGTTGTGTTCAGTTCATAACAATAAGTATATATCTCTTTAGACATTTGATGTTTGCCACATTTTGGTTTAAATATCTGATGTTCTATAATTTCCCCCCCACCCTCCATTGGCTGGGTTGGGTGCCTTGTTTTTTGCAGTTCTCTTGGTCAGAATCTGGGAACTAGTACCTATGTTTGGGAAATTTGCTTTGCAGTTTTCATTTCCATCTCTGGTTTGGTATTATTTTCATTTCTCATCGGAAATATGCAGGTTGGTACCAAACTTTTCAAGATAGTTGCCTTAGATCATGCAATAATGGTGCCACCCACTATTTATTGATTTTGGAATCTATTGGTTCAGGCCAAAAAGAAAGAAAAAAAAAAAAACATTCCATTGTTTGCCACCACCACATTTAAGTTTTACACCTAGTAATTCAATATATAATATATGTTCAACTTGTAGGTTTTGACAAATTGTACTTGTTTTGAAACAGACATATTTGCAGTCAACAACTACCAGATTGGAGGAGATGAGGGTGAAAAGGAGAGATGCAGAACAGTGGATGTCTCATCGGTTGCTCCCTGAAAGTCTGAGGGAGCGGATCAGACGACATGAACAATACAAATGGCTAGAAACCAGAGGTGTTGATGAAGACAATTTGATCCGTAATCTTCCAAAGGACTTGAGAAGGGACATTAAGCGTCACCTTTGCTTGGCGCTGCTGATGAGAGTAAGTTTATCTTCTTTTGAAATGTTTTGTTTCTTGTGTTCTTACTTTAGCTCTGTTCTTTTTTTTTTTTTTGCCTTTCAATAAGCTGTTTTATTGAGCCATCTGCAAACTAGCAAACACTGCAATCTTAGCCATATCTTTTTATTTGTTGCCATCATTTTTTTTTTTTCATGTTTTGTATGCTAATAATAATAATAACTATGTCTTGTCTGTTGTTGAATGAATTTCAGGTGCCAATGTTTGAGAAAATGGATGAACAACTGTTAGATGCAATGTGTGACCGTCTGAAGCCAGTGCTTTACACAGAAGAAAGCTGCATTGTTCGGGAAGGAGACCCTGTGGATGAGATGCTATTCATAATGCGAGGGAAGCTATTGACCATGACTACAAATGGTGGAAGAACAGGGTTCTTTAACTCAGAATTCCTCAAGGCTGGTGACTTCTGTGGAGAGGAGCTTCTCACATGGGCTTTAGACCCTCATTCCTCATCAAACCTTCCCATTTCAACCAGGACTGTCCAAACCCTTTTAGAAGTTGAAGCCTTTGCTCTGAAAGCTGATGACTTAAAGTTTGTAGCCTCTCAATTTCGGCGTCTTCACAGCAAGCAGCTTCGCCACACTTTCAGGTTCTATTCACAACAATGGCGTACATGGGCTGCATGTTTCATTCAAGCAGCGTGGCGCCGCTATAGTAAGAAGAAGCTTGAAGAGTCTCTGAGGGAAGAGGAGAATAGGCTGCAAGATGCATTGGCCAAGGCAGGTGGTAGCTCACCTAGTTTAGGTGCCACAATATATGCCTCTAGATTTGCTGCTAATGCTCTTAGAGCTTTACGCCGTAATGGCACACGCAAGACAAGGGTGCCTGAGAGAATACCCCCCATCCTGCTTCAGAAGCCTGCAGAACCTGATTTTACTTCTGAAGAGCAATAGTAATGTCTTTTCTTTATATATCATGTCTGCTTGTGTAAAAAAATATATCTATATCAGAGAATGACAAAAGAAAGTTGACATTGTGGTACAATGCCAGTTTATTAAAGTATAAGATATCTGTAAATTATGAAATCGTAAATGTAAATCTGAGATGGTTTGGTGTTTATTAACCCTACGGTTTGTAAATGAAACAAATGAAAAAAAGAGTAAATATATATATATATATATATATATATATATATATATCGAGTTGTTATTTCAAAATGCAAAATGTGATTGAACTACTACTTCCTTCCTTTCTAGGTTAAATAATTTAATTAGTGTGAATTTCATGGAAAAACCACAATTATTGCCATATCATTTCCGTCTGTATCATAACAAATGTATAAAAACGAAAAACATATGCGTTTCGGATGATGCCTAAGCTTCAGAAATAAAGAACAATTAGCTATCCGAATTAATGTAATCAAAGCAAAATAGCGATCATAAAGTGTAAGATTTATGATATAGATGAATCTCGTCCCCGAATCAACTTTGGAGGGATGAAAAAAGTGTATACCTCACAAGTGATAGTACCAAGTATGTACTGTCGTAAAACAAAAGGTTAAATTACACTGAGTTCTTGAAATCCAATCGAACAAAAATAAAGTACAATGACAAAAAAATTGCAAAAATGCAGAAATTTAAACACGTACCAAATTGTAATTAAACCAAAAAACACGAAGCAAAATAAATAATTTTTTTATTGGGTATTCTATGATACTACGTGAGTAAGCGGGGTGTAATTAGTCTGGTTCGGTCTAGTTTTCACCTCAAACTGAGGCCGACCAGCTAAAGAATCTCAGTTCGGTTTGGTTTGGTTTTTTAAAATTTTGAGAGAAAAACCGAACCAGACCGAACCGGTTTGGTTCGGTTCGGTCGTTTTTGCCAGAAAACCTGCAGTAGTCAATTTTACAAATTTTAACAAGAAGAAAGCCAGAAAACCTGCACATATAAGCAATTCAACCCAAAAAAATATACAAATAAAGCATCCTAATGCACAGAAAATTAGTGAATCAATAATTAAATATCAAATGTAACAATTTATTCCAAATTTCAATGTTGATTAAACTTCTAAATTACAGCAAATAAATCAGCAAATTACATATCATCCAAATTTTAGGTTTGGACTTCAGTAAAAGAAGAAAATCAATGATTTCTACTTGAATTTTGTTTCTTGATTCTTCAAATGAAGCATCTGTCTTCCCTGGTCTTTAGCTTCCTTTGACCTTCAAAAGGGGACAGCAACCATCCAATTGCCTCCAACCTCACCAAAACAGATTCCTCCTAAGATTGAAAAAAAGAAAAAGAAAAAAAATTCAAACTTTGTTTCTCTCACTCTTAAACCCATCTCATTTCTTACAACATGCACCCCACGTTCTATGAACCCAGCTCAAAAAAGGGAAAAGCTAACATAAACCCATCAAACAATCACCTCCACTCTTTTGTCAAACACAACAACTCCTAAAAAAAACACCTCATTTCATTTGCAACTCTGGCTTCTCCCCTGCATTTCCCTTTCTCTCCCTTGCACCAAAAGTAACAAAAACAGTTTTTTCTTCTTTCCCTCGGAAACCCCATGTCTTGTTCATCCCTTGAGTGTTTCTGACTTACAAGATTTAGAATGGTTCGAGCACTAGAAAAAGGAAGTCTCATAGCAGTAATATGGACAGAAATATTTTAACTACCATACCAATGAAAATAAATAATCAAGATAGCAGGCTCAGATTGTTGCTTTGAACTAAAACATAGATGAGCAAGAAAACACCAATTTATGTTCTATCCTCTAATTATGAGACAGCAGTATATGTGCTCATTTATATTTAAGTTTCATTCAGAATCCAGAGAATAAACAAATCATCTCAAAAGGGGAAGAATAATCTCCAGAGTTAAAAAACAAACTCTGAGCACCACATGGCTTACAAGACCAAAAGCAAGACCACAAGTTGGTGCCTAATAAAACACTAAGAATGAGATTTTTGTTTTTCTAACTAGAATGAGATATATACATCAATTGCCAACCAATAGTCAAACTTAAGCACATCAATGCATCCTAGGGAAAAAACACTTGTAAGATTAGAGATCATGGAAAAACAAAATAGAACAGAATTCTATTTGCAAACCTTCAGAAAGTGTAACAATAATTATAACTAAATAGATTAAGTAACATTTAGAACAGAACTGCAGAACTATAGAATGGATTCACAAGAAAAGCTCTCTTAATGGTAGAACAAAGAAGTAAACTTATTATAATATATCCTTGTTCTCATTCTGTAACAATGTTAAACAGAGAGTATCCACAAAGAAGATATCCCCAAAATAAATCAAACGCCAGACAAGATAACAAGATTTTTTTTGCTGAAAATAACAAGAAAATAAAACTCCAAAAAACTAAAACATACAATAATTTCAGTAACAATGTTAAAGAATCAAAAAATAAACAGAGTTGGCGGATAGATAAGCCCGATAAATGTAGCCACAGGTAAATCGATACAGTATGCATCTATAGATGTATATGTAGCCCGATAAATGAAATCCTTCAGAAAACAACCAGGTGGGGCATGAACCATATCAAGGAATTATACAAAAAGACAACCCGCCAAAACAAGGTAATCAAGCTCCAAAATTTCGAAACATCTAATAGATGCAGCAACCATCGTATAAGCAGAACATATAAACAAAACCAGAACTTGATATATATCGAATACTCGAACATATAAACAGAAAATCCTAACTAAACCTAACATATAAGCAGAGGATGTGAAGGTCACAGTACCTTATGAAGATAGCTTGATTCTTGGCCAAAAACTTGTCCACGATGGTGGCGACGGCGAGGCGGCGACGACGAGGTGAGGGCTTCAAGTCCGAGGATGGAGGATAGTCAGAGAATGGGGAGAGAAAGGAGAAAACTTGAGGAGAGAAAGGAGAACTCGAGGAGAGAAAGGGGAGGATTTCAATTTCAGATTTGTGTGAAGTGTCGAAGAGTTAGGGTTAGGGCAAGGTTCAGAAGGCCTCATGTACTAAAACGACGTCGTTTCCCTTATACTCGGTTCGGTCCGGTTTATCACCGGTTTTTCTTCATAGAAACCGAACCGAATGCTTCGGTTTTTCAGACATTGGAACCGAAAACCGGACCGAGCCCTCTTGGTCCGGTTCGGTTTTCCCCAGTTCAGTTGGTTTAGTCAGTTTTCGGGTTATGGCTTACACCCCTATACGTGAGTATGTCATACTACACTAACGTGACAAGCATAAGTAATTTTCATATTTTATTATATATAAATATAATTTATCTTATTTTCTCAAACAAACTTAAGAACAATTAACTTGTACACATGTCATTCACATATTGACTATTCTCATGTAGTATAACATACTACAAAGTATCTAAGAAACCTCTATTTTTTTTTATATATATATTAAAACGAATGAATTTTTGGAGTATCAAATGTCTGCCGACTACTTGATTGTTTGGTTCATGAAAAAGCTTACAACTAGAGATATATGACATAAATGAATTAAATTCTTTAGTTGTTTTACCTATAGCTTTTCCTCAAGTACTTTAAAGCGTAGTAGTTATATATAATTTCAACGAATTCTTTAGTTGTTTTCCTTTGGCTTTATGATATCGCATTTCCGCAACCTTCAGCATCACAGAAGGAAACTCGTGTCTTGACAGTAGACAGCCTAGCGTGCCATCAATCAACTTTTCAATTAGGAATTCAGCATCATACATAGTCTGATAAAGAGTAACTTTAACTTCATGGTATTTGGAGAGAAAAAAACTTTAAACCCACTTGCTTTAAGTGACCAAGGAATTCACCATCATACCTAGTCTGTTGGGATTATCCCTTAAATGAGTACGGCTATAAGATTTGGCTAGACAGCACAAGAGGCTTCAGCTTTGCTTTCATCTGTTTGGAGCTGTTGTGCAGAATGGTATCCAGAAATGTAACAGCTTTCACAATATTTTTTCCTTTGTTCAACATTATGCAACTTGCCCTGCAAGAAGAAAACCCAAATATGTAAAACTGTAAATCTTTCTCTGCATTTTTTAGCTGCGTCAGGTTTATATGCATGATCGAAGTTTATATATTTGATTATCAAAATGATGACATGCAATCAATAGCATTTGTGATTGAATGTCAGGATAAAAAAATTGCAACCAACCTCCTTCCAGTAGACACATCAGTAATCTCAGCTCTGGCGGGCACTCCAGACTTGACAAGTGACTCAAGGACCTGTGTTGCCCAGATAACTGGTACATGAGCAGCACTGCAAATAGATAGAATTTCCTCCTGTATATGAGCCAACCTTTCCCACCCACACTCAACTGCAAGATCTCCTCTGGCAATCATGACTCCCAAGGGATTGGGGGATTTCATTGCCTCTAATAGCATCATAGGCAAATTCTCAAATGCACTCTTAGTCTCAATCTTCAAGACAATTCCCAAGTTGTGAAGCTTCCGCTGCTCCAATTCTTGGCGAAGTACAACAATATCATTAACATCTCGGACAAATGACATTCCCACCATGTCAGCATGAGCAGCAACAAATTCAAGATCCATCAAATCTTTTGAAGTGAATCCCTCAAAACGAATATTGCTATTTGGTATGTTGATTGACTTCTGAGATCCAAGTTTGGTGCCTTTTGGACCAGCATGAGTGATAGAGACAACAATCTCTGAAATACTATTTCCCTGGATAACTCCCCAAATCTTTCCATCATCAAAAGCAATGGGCTCTCCTGGTTTGACAGAATCAAATAGAAGGCCTGAAGAGCAAGTTATCATGTGAGCACCCCTTGTGGTTGAAGATGGTTCATACTCTTCACATGAGCTATCTCGTGATATAACTAACAAGTCCCCAACCCTCAATCTAATATATGGTTCCTTGGCAGGGATATCAACCACTTGTCCGGCTAGAAATTTTCCTTTTTTCCTCTTAACACAGCATTCTGTTCCTGATTTAACATAAGCAGTCCTAGTACACTCAGTCACATAGCCAGTACCTCCCAGAAAATGAAATCTTCTAGAAACCTTAAGTCTCCTATCCTTTCCTCTTGCATCACAGAATCTCAGAGTGTCACCTACCTTGAGCTCACTAAGAAATTCTTGGTTATCTATGAATAGAACTGCATCAGGAGACAAATGACTTGGTGGGGCATCAGCTCCCTCGTGGGACAGCCAAACTTGAGCTGGGGAGATCACATTTCCAGTAGCATTTTTCTTAGGAGATATTTTGATCACAGATGGACCAGGCTTCAGTTTGCTTGTTCGGAGCTTTGGTCCAGCTAAATCCATGAGAATACGACATGGTTTCTCCAGCATTTGAGAACTATGTTTCACTTTATTGATTATCTCGTTCCAGACACTTGGATTTCCATGGGCACAATTGATTCGAATAACAGATGTTCCTGCCTTCAGAATATTTGTTATTAGTTCATCACTATTAATAGCTTCATCACCAAGAGTAACCATGATATGTGTACTTCTTTCTTCCTGAAGTGGGCCCAATAATATGTTTCTGTTGGAGACTACTTTCTTCCTCATTGTATGCATAGTGATCATTGCAAGCTTTTGTTGGTGTAATTTTTTTTGCTTGACACTTCCTGCATTGTTCTCCATCAACTGGATGCCAGCAGCAAGACTAGGAAGGATGCATGAATTTACGGTCTCCAAATTCCAAAGACCAATGAAAGGAACATCTTCCTTGAGCTGCTCAATGTCCAAGCATTTCAATGCCAGATGATGTATTAAGTTTGTAGCACTTACCACATAGTTTCTGCTTGGAAATAGCACATAAATAATATGATGTTCAGAAAGTATGAAACAATGTCTTTGGGGAAAACACAGTAATGATTCCCTTGAAAAAGAGGATACTGTGCAGGGTATATTACACTATTTTCGCATTATGTATGTTATGCTTGTTGAAACAACAAGCTATGAGACAGACATTACCATATGTTTAGATCGTCAGCTCAATCAACAAAAAGTGTAGTGTGACAGCAGAGCCATGACAAAAACTGATACTTAACGTGGGAGAATAGTATTGGACTGAGAGTCATAATAGATATAAAACATGTTAGCTTGAGTTGGAAACAAGAGATTATTGTGTATTGGGTTATTGATAAAACAATGAATACAATAGTTTTGTAATAAACATGAGTAGCATGGCTAGGTTAACAGAAGAAGAAGTAAACAATTTACAAGATACTATTACTTCATTAAAGATCCTTTCAGATGGCACATGGGATTGAAAAAAAATGAGGGGAAGAAAATTGTAGGATCAGTTAATTGTGATTCCGCTATCAACATTCCTCAGGATATATAACAAGTATTTGCATCTAAATAGGAAGATTACTGATACGTAAAAGAATTTACCTGTGACATATTTTGAGACTAGATGCATTCCATTGTTCTGACGCTAATACATGTAAGTGAACAGCCTTCATTTTATCGATAAGGGGTTTATGATCACCCAGGTATCGTGCATTCGGAGACAGGTTTTCTCCTGACTGTGAAAGTAAAGCACAAGCTTCTTGATCTGAATTGCTGTAGCTCTCACTGTTTTCCGAAGGAATGAACGTTTGATAATCTGTGCTAGCATTTGAAAGGCATCTCTCACCTCCATTGCTGTCATTTGGTAGGGCAAAAACTAAAGATCTGGGTGACAGTTTCCCCCTGTGTCTGCCTAATAACCAAACGGCATCAAATGGCTGCTTTACATGAAATCTATATTTTAGGTGTATGAACTTTCTCCTTGTGTTGGAATATGAATATATTGAGAGATCAGCTGTTTGAATGGCCTGCAAACGCACAGAAGCATTAGGCTTGGATTGGTTTCTCAGGACATAACTGTTCCATTTAGATCATAAAAAAGCTCGAGTGCTTAATTAAAGTCCTTAATGGAGTAGGAATATAATTAGGTACTCTGCAACATTTTTTACATATAATCATAATCATATTGAATAAATCACTGATATTTACTCATTAGATCATCATCTTTTAGGTTTTCAATTTTTGCTTTCTCATGAACGCAACTTGACTGACTTAGAGTATTTCAGCTCATATTAAGATCCCATGGAGATATACAGCAAAGCAATTGAGTTAGCTTATTGAAATAGAAGTGCTAATTAGCAAATTACATGGGTAGGAAGTGTCCTCTGAGTAGTTGCCATCCAAGCTGAAAGCGCCTCTAAACTCATCTCTTGGAGATTCTCAGAATCATTTATACAAGGGAACTGCTAATCCTACAAGACAGAATTAATCTCGTCTCAAAATCTTGAATGAATCAAAGCATGTCAATTACAAGCCATATAGAATGGAAAAATTATATATAATCCGATAAGAAACGAGAAAATATCTGGTTTCTTTCAAGTTTCACTCATTTTCAGACAAAAAATTTCTTCCAAAAAAACGTGTATTGTATAGAAGAGTATAGCTTACATGGAAACCACAAGAAAGATTATCGAGCTGCTGTGTGTGTGGAATTTTGTCTGCTACAAAGTTGGGAGAGAAAAGGGGAAAGGGTACACTAACACGATAATGTGACAAAGGAAGGGGAGTGTGGAGGGCGTGTGCCAGATTCACTGAAGATTAGATACGTGGCAGAATCTGGAACCAAATTGACAAATCATCATGTTGCCTTGCCAACCATCAATTTCATTTACTATCCAAAAATGGCAACGAAATTAGAAACTGGACCGCTCCTAGACTGATACACTAACGTCTCTTTTGGGTTATTGGTTCAACATCAAAGCCCATGTATTTAGTGGTGCTTTTTTTTTTTAGGAAAAAGAAAATAACTCTCGGTCATTTTTTTTTGTTTAAATGTATTTCATGTTCTATAATTTAGAAGAATTTTGAATCAGATTTCTATAATTTTTTTTTTCTTTTGGGATCTTTAAAGTTTGAAATTTTTTTAATTGTGTTTCTGTGGTTATCCCTAGTTATAACTCTGTCAATTTAGTACTCACATGGAAAATGACTAATATATGTGACAATAAAAGAAATTGATGTGACGTCAAAGTGATACAAAAATTGTCACTCATTATTTTTCCTCTTGAAGTTTGAAGTTGGTAAAAATGATGAGGTGACAATTTTTGTGCTACTTTGGCGCTACGTTAGCTTCTTTTATTGTTACATAAATAAGTTATTTGTCATATGAGCACTAAAATGACGGAGTTATAATTGAGAGTGACGGCAAAGACTTAATTAAAAAAAATTCAAACTATAAAGACCAAAAAAAAAATACTATAAAGATCTAATTTAAAATTCGTCTAAACTATAGACCTGCAATACATTTAAACCTTTATTTTTTTTGTTTATTACATCCAATGCTACTTGATTTATTTTCTGTAAATCTCATAAAAGTTAATTTACTGCCTTATTTTGTCATGTAAAGAAAAGAAATATAGTGACTACTTTATGACTAGGATCACTAGGTTTTGTTTGGAGCCTTGGGCTTACAATGAAAAAAAAACCCAACTCGCATTTTTCTTTGAGCAGCAAAAGCCCAATCTCAACTTTTTTTTTTTTTCTTTTTTGGAGGGAAAACCCAACCTTAAATTCGATCAATCTAGTTGCAGCTAATATCTCATTTAGTCGAGAAAGCTGTCCACATTTTCATTCACGGCTGACCAATTCCAACATCTGTTTTAACCAAGTTTTGGCGAAGACTCGTACGGATAGAGGTCAAGTATAAATTCATTGAGGGTTTATTCGGTTTAGTAAGATTAGGTTTCAAAAAAGCAGTTCAAAGTACAACGGTATAGAATCAATTTTTATTAAAACTCAATATTTGCATAACAAACTATTTTGAAATATTAATAATAACTCATGTATGGATGGATATTTTACAAGTGTAAAAGCTAGTAATACAATAAAATGAAGGAAATAAAGATCTTAATGCAATCTTAGTAATATTAAATAGGCTTCCACGATTATGAGCACAGTTAAACACAGCTAATCGCTCACAATATGTGTAAATATATCCCCTTAGTTTCTATTTTTCCATATTTAACTACTACCCTAAAATATGGAAAGTCAAAATTGACCATTAAGGGCTACAACAGCTGGGGTGTCGGTGTCGGTGTCGGTGTCGGTGTCAGTGTCACGGAGCAAGCTCACCTCCCTCTTCAAAAATGCTGGCAACGCAAAAGCAGCAGAGTGCACCTGCAGAAAAAGCACATCATTAGTGTAGGGTCCTATGTGGTTCCAATATTCACTAAGGGCTAAGATTTAATTATTAATCTTTGCAGAAGATGATAGATTAATCAGACTAACTAAGCAAGTAAACAAGTAAAAACGATGCAGATTTATGGACCATAAATTTACCTCTGAGTTGTAGAACCTAAGTTCTCTTTTGTGCTTGACAGCCCCTTCCACCTTCTCAATGGGGTTGATGGGGTTTACAAAATCAACAGGTGGCCCCTCCGTTGAGCATAGAAGGAAGCCTATCACACCACTGCATGCCAATGATGGAAGAGAATAAAGCGGATATAATCACTACTATTATCAAGTTAAAAGAAAAATGCAAACCATTTTTACATGACAAAACATTATGTTAAACTACACTAAGTCGCAAACTTCACTTTGGCTTGGAGGAATTGATGATTTGATACCTTTACTATCCTAAAATACCAGTCTATAAGACAAACACAAACCTGGACTTTCTAAAAAAAAAAAAAATTGATTATGATAGCAGCAGATTCAATCCTTTCATGAAGTTAAAGTGAAAATCTACCACTATCAACCTTGAAATACACTAATACAGGCATAAGACAAAACCCAGGAAAGTTGGGTCTGACCTAGCTAAAACACTCAATCTGTTAAATGAGTAAAAAACAGAGTACATATGCACTATTACCATTACAAAAAGTTGAAAGCAAAAACGAACACTAGTCTATCTGCAAATTAAAAAAGGTATTTTACCTTGGATATGTTGGAACACTTGCCCATGCATAATGTACAGAACCTTTGAATGTTTCACGGCAAATGGAGATCATATCTTCAATAAGGTGCGTATGAAGCCACATACTTTCTGCCATATTACAAAGAACTCCACCTGGCCTTAATGCCCTAGCTATTGTCTCAAAAAATGGCTTCTCTACAAGTTCCTGAGCAGGACCTAAATCACAAAAGAGATGCTGTGAGTGACCGATAATATATAGCCTACGAAGGAAGAGTCTTAATCCTTATTCTTTTTCCTCTTAAAGTATATCAACACTATATAGTTGGAATTCAAATTTAATAATTTTTTTGTAGGTGCTTTTGAATTTAATTAAGTAACAAACAATTTAAGAAATCCAGAGCGAGATTCAATGTAAGCAGATAGTCAAGCACTAAGGGCAGCAAAAAATAAATTATTCTATTAGCTAACATAACAAAGTAAAGTTGCCACAAAAGAATTCCTCATAAACTTGAAGCTCAACATTGAATATGCAAAGAATATCTTTAATAAGTAATAGTGTCAGACTGCATCACAAAAGCTTAAGGGAACCCCATATGGTTAAACAATCTCCTAACTGAAGAAAAATTGTGATTCCACCTCAAACATATCACATATCTAACAATGTATTTTTCATATTCAAGAATTTAGTTTCATGTCTAGAGTTCAGTTTTTATTTACAGTATTACACATGCCTTACTGAATGTATTGGATGAAACATTATATAATGATATGACATACCCACAGGATCTGATGAATCAACAATGATGGCATCATACTTCCCTTCAGGTGCTTGATGAAGAAATTCAACAGCTGCAAAAATTAGGTAAAGAAGATCAATTGAAGATGAATGTAGAACCATACAATTCACAATTCTGGAAATATAAGATGCAGAATTGGCAGTTCAACAAACTAAAAAGAGACTAGCAGGTAAGATAATTGATACCATCACCAACATGAAGATGTACACGAGGATCTTCAAACCCAACAGCTAATTCTGGGAAAAACTTCCTAGAAACCTAGAATAAAACCATGGTAATGAGTTCTTCTAGTTAAAAAAGTTATCAAACGAATGACTAAAACCTGCCATCACTTACATCAATAACCATCTTGTCAATCTCACAAATATCAATATGCTCCACAGAGCTGTGGCGACATATTTCCCTCAGAACCCCACCATCTCCACCACCAACAACCAGAACCTGAATCGACAACATAAAAAGCATTTAGTGCATAACAGAAACTGGAGTAAATATCCATCATAAAAAGTGAGTGGAGTAAATTCACATTTACATTTTCAATATGTACCATATGCTTTCCTCCTTACTATTTTTAGAGAGCAATGCAAACAAGAACTGCAACCAACATTTCTATATAAAGTTGATAGCAACGAAAGAAATAATATATGAGAAAACAGGAATATGAAGCAATTGTTATACTAAAGAATACCAAAGGCAGTATTGAAGCTAACTTTTGCGATCTCATTTTCTCTCCAAGTGATCAGGAACTGAATTTTAAAAATTGAAACTGAAAGCACCAGTACAGGGAAAAATAATCTGTTCCTCTCATGCTATCATTATCTCTCTTACCTCCCTCTCTCAACTTCTTTCTTTAAGAAACGGAAAGAAAGATACAGCACAACCCATATAGATTTATGGACTTATTCAAATAGTATGACCTCTAGCTCTACAGTCAAAAGCACCAATAATATGGCAACAAGATTCTATCTGCTTGACATCTTTTGGTGATCAAAAGGCAAGCAAATCATGCTCTGGATTCCTATTGCATTGGCACTTCATCAAAGCAGACACTCAACTTCAATCATGCATGAAGACCAAGTCAATCTACAAATCTTTTTCTTAAAAAAAATAAATAAATAAATAAATAAAAGGAATTTTGTTAGTGTGCACTTCCTGCAATGAAAAGAGTTAGGAAATACTACAGCAGCACACTAACCACACACCAAATACCATAGCTTTCGTGTTAACCCCCAACCAAATTCCCAGGGAAATGTAAAAATTCCATATTGCCAACGCAACCCAAATGCTCAAGCTTGTTTTAACATGGCATCGTGACCATAAGCTCATGTATTCAAGTCCATCTTGCAAAACAAAGATGCAAAACAAAAGTACCGCTAAAAAAAACTACAATATATATGAAGCAGAAATGGTAAAAAACTGGAATTCAGTACAAAGATGATCAGGTTGAATGACATTACCGTTTTAGGGGATGGAATTGAACAAAGGGGAAGATGAGTAATCATCTCCTGGTAAGCACATTCATCTTTCTCTGTCAACTGAACAATCCCATCAAGAACAAGTACTTTCCCATATGTTGATGTCTGCAAGCCAAATAGATTGGTGTTAACCACTCAGGAAAGTACAGACAAAAATTAGAGACTACCACCTTGTAAAGGAAGGATGCCAAACCTCAAAAACCAAGACCTCTTGGTACTCTGACTTTTCCTTGTACAAAATTTTTTCTACTTTGATTGAATGGGCTTCTCCTAATGAAAGGCACCAAAACCATCAGCAGTAGTTATACGCAGAAAGATGCACATTCAGCAAGTAAAGTTTTAGTTTTCATGTTTTCTATAAAACAGGGATATTGGATGAGCATGTTTTGTTGTTCAGAAAGAAGAAAATAAAAATTATTGCATCTTGAAGTATAGCTTCTTCAAAATGTTTGACACAATAACAAGAAAAACATGCCTTAACATCAAATATTTGGGTCAGCTTCATTAGCCGCAAGTAATTGCTGAGTTCCATACTAGGATTTTTATTCTCCATTCAGCCTTCTCTACTATGGTTCAATTGTTTTTAAATCTTACAAGTAACAACAATCATGAAGGCTATCAAAAGAAGCAGAATATGTTCATTTTAGATAAGATTTATAATTCCAGGTCATCCAACAGCAGAAAGGAGCAAAAACTCTTAGGTCTATTGGTCAGAAGGCTATACTAAATGAACAAGAACATGCCATATGCCGATGGATGAGGAAGACCTACCTGGCCACATTGGGTTGTTAAAATAAACCTTTTTTCTACATTTCCCTGTAATAGACAAGACAAGGAGAAAGAAAGCAATGAATAATAGACATCAATGAGACAGAGAGCAGGCCTACATAGTACATACTCCTATAGAATGATTCAACAGGGATTCTTTGGGGTTGGGGGAGGAGAGGGGGAATTAAATCCAAAAAACTTAAAAATTAAATAGCAGATAACGACCAGAGCAAGACTGAGATTCTGAGAACCACCCAGAAACAACAGTAGAATGACACTTCGCCTCTAACTCGGGGGCAGAAGCCTTAGCCTTCAAGCAACAGGAGGGAATTTTCTTCTCTAAACCATTCCCATTACTCGCCTTCCCATCCATAATCTTCTGGCATTCCAAACCTCTTCCTGCGCCGCCCTCCATAGATTATCTTTTTCTTCTCTGGCTCCAGCGTCTGGATTACAAAATATAATTATCAGAAATAACTTCAACAACGAATTGAAAGACCAAAATCTAATTCCCTTTACATAAGTTCTGAAGACAAAAACAGAGACTTAAAAACACATCGCATAGAGAAAAAGGGGAAATACAAGGCAACTGAAAAGGCCGTTGATTTTTTCTTTTCTATGGAAATATATAGCTGATAATAATGGAGTCGGTGATCAAGGGAAAAAAGTCAAAATATCAGTAGAAGATCTATATTAATAACTCGGATATCAATAAAAGCATAATGAAATCAGAATAATCCCCAGCTCAAATAGAAAGTTTCCAAGAACAAGAACAATGAATGGCAACTGAGGCGTGATTGACGCATTCTGGGTGCTGCATCAAAGAATCTGTCAATAACGTGAATCAATGAACTATTCCCTTTCCTAGCTAAGCTTAAGCTCTGATTTCATGGGATCACAGGAAGCGAACATGATTAAAAAAATTTATCTATCTTGCCATTTTCAAGTTATATTTTATTTAGTCAGAAATCCAATTATTATAATAACTTGTTCAGTCAATCGAATTATCATAACAACGACGTGCCGACCAAGTTAATAAATCTCCCCCCAGTGACAATGGAGATATTCAAAAATTATTAGAATCCCCATAAGAAGAAAGCTCAAAACAGAGAAACAGAGAAAAATTAGAACTTTGCACGCGTAAAAAAATAGAAAATAATTCCAATACTCCGTTTCGCTGAAAAGAAACCGTGTGAAAATAAGAGAAAATGCATGCAAAACCTTATGCTCCCCAGATTATGCTAGATTACTAATTGAAGCGCTTAAACTAGTAATTAATATCGTACACTGGGTTCGATACAGTTTTTTTTTTTTTTTCTTTCGTTGCCTAATATATGACAAACACAAATTTCCAATTTTGGTGTCGTGCGATTTTCTGCAGAACCAAATAGAAACGCTAGGGTTCAACAAAAATGTCTGAAGAAAAAGAAAAAGCGAGAAATTGCAGCACCCGCTGCTTGGGCAAATTAAAGGGTTGGACCACACAAAATGAACAAAATGGAAAAGCCACAATATGGGGCAGAACCTCAAAAGTTTTATCGTGGAGACAAGATGAATAAGAGGACAGTGATAGAGTAGTGAAAAGATCATAGAAGCAGATAGAGAAATAAACCTTGCCTGACGTTAATGGCAGTGAGAGTGTACTTCTCTGGATTTTCTTCTGTGAAGAGGGCCCTATTGAATGGGTAGCAAGGACAGAGAGACTCTCCACCACTTTCTCCAGCTTCTCTCTCTCGCTGTCTCTCCCTCTTCTGCAACCTTCAGCTTACTTTGGACGGTAATGGAGTCTAAGCGATATTTATATACGATTAATAATAAATGGAATATATAATTCTTTGTAATCTTCATAATATTCTATGTTCCATTATCTCATTAAGAATAATGATATACTGTTAGAAACTTAGACTGTCACAATAAGTTATTCTGGAACTTTTAATTGATAGGAAACTGATTCTTTAGCAGAAAAAAAAATAAAAAAAATAAAAAATATGAAACTGAAGACAGATAGTTACTTTTGTTTGTTTTTATACTGATTAATAAATATTAAGCAAAACGTGCTCAAGAAAAAGTTAGATAAGTAAGAACTTTTTTCTTTTTCTTTTTTTGATTAAGTGAGAAAAAAGTGGGTGCTTGCCAACGTGTTCTACCATAAAAATTTCAAAAGAAAAAAAATAAAAAGTAAAAGTGAGTCCTACAGATATGAGATTCGAGTCGTTTATGTGCTCCTCGTCAAGAAAGAAAATAAAAAGAGTACAAGAAATTAAAACTGAGTTATTTCTCAATAATTTTTCTCTTGGAGATTTTTATAAGATACTTATGTTTATAATGTGTTTTTTTTTTTAATTCAGTGGAGATTACACAATAATTAAGGGTAGCCTGTTTCTTTGGATCTATAATATACTTTTATTGTTGTGTGATAATAAATATTAATGAACAAATTTTACGAGATCTATAATATACTTTCATTATTGTGTGATAAAGTATTAATGGTAAAAAAAAAAACCGTCTTTAAAACCTTTTTTTTTTATTAAGAGTTAATAAATAGAAATCATAACATTTTCATTTTATTCACCTTCACTCTTCTTTTGGTGTGTGTTGTTTTTTGTTGTCTCTATTTATTTCCTTTTTCTGTTTCTCCTTTTTCAAGTAGCTAGTAATCAAACTGTAAGAATTAAAAAATTAATTAGAGAAGAGTTGAAATTTGCCAAACATTTCCAGGCTAGAACATAGTGAGGTAAACCATCAATCTAAGAAGACTCTTCTCAAAGAAGTTTAACCTTTAATTTTAGGGGATTCTATAATATTATATGAGTATATTATATTATACTGACATAGCAAGCATACATAATTTTTATATTTTATTAGATATAAAATATATTTTATTTTATTTTTAAATAAACTTAAAAATAGTTAACTTATATACATGTCATTCATATATTAACTATTTTTATATAGTATGACATGCTACATAAATACTAAAAATATATAAAAAAATCTCCTTAATTTTATGATAAAGATAATAGTAGCTTTATTATATGGATGCAACTTCACAAATGGCCATGCATTGTTGGATAATAGATTTTGGTGCTATTTGGGGCTTTTTGACTCAAATATTATACTTGGAGAACTAATTTACGTATATATTATAATTTAAAACTTATTTATATAAATATTGTAATTTTAGAAAACTAAAAAAAAATATAATCTAGAGATGCAGGAACGCTATTGGCCATATGGCATGTCAAATAGTTCCCACCAACTAACTACAATATTTACATAAATAAATTAAAAAAATATCATAAATACATAATTTTTGATAAAATATAATATTTAAATCAAAGTGTGTGATATTTGTTTTCAAAATTCACATCCTAAGACTAAGACCATGATCACGTTTTCTATTCGGCAAGTGTCAGTCATTGTCACATAGGTTCATAGTCCATTCATTATTATAAGCCTTTTGGCTGAGCCATGTTATTTTCTATTTTAATATTGTGTTTTGGGCATTTTTACTCAAATATTATACTTTGACAATTTATTTATACAATTATTAACTTTTTTTAATTTATTTACTTAAATATTACAATTTTAAAAAAATTAAAATTAAAAAAAATATATAAATCTGCACAATTGACCCTACTGGATACGCCGATTGACAGATAATATGATGTTCAGAAAGTATGAAACAATGTCTTTGGGGANCAACCGGTGTTCACTATTCTTCTTTTATCTCTCTATTCTTTTTTTACACAGCCACCAACCACCCCCCAATCAAAGGCTCCTTCGCATGCTTTATTTTTTACATAGCCAAAAGAAAAACAGTGAGGTGCTTACAGCCAAAAGAAATGTGTCATTAAAGGTTGGAATTCATGGACGGAGTGGACACGCCGCGTGTCCGGAAGGAACACGCCAGCTGGCATGCGACATGTTTGGTGGAATCTAATACACTTCTAACTTTTTTTTTAGCTTTTAATTTTTTTTTTAAAAAATAATGTTAAGATAAATAAATTTGAAACTATAATAAATGTGTAAATAAGTTGATAAAGTGTAATACTAGAATTAATGGGCCGGATTTTTTTGATGCAGTCATAAAATCAAATCTTTTTGCTTTTATTTTTTAATTAAANAAAAAAAAAAAAAAAAAAAAAAAAAAAAAAAAAAAAAAAAAAAAAAAAAAAAAAAAAAAAAAAAAAAAAAAAAAAAAAAAAACCAAAGAAGCTTGTTGCCATGTCATTATCGAAAGCTATGTAATCTTCTCCCACTATTTTTATCTTTTCCTTTTAAAAGCTGTCACTATGAGTATATCATGAACCAATCATCTATTTGACGTTTGAACACGACCTGAGAAGTTCACGGAATTTATAATTTCTTTTTAAATAAGTGTAAAAATAATAACCTGTATTTGAATGGTTTAAACCATATATCAATTACATAGATTATATAAATTGTTTTTATCAAAATATTATGAATCAAATATTTATCTTTGTTAATTCAAGTAAATACTTATTCTTCCATCAATAATCTTATCTTATCAACTTTATAATTAAGATTAAGAAGTTTTATGTTAATTTTTTGGAACTTAACTTTTTCTATTTTGGGGGCAAACTTAACTTTATATTGATATTAATTGATCATAGCCCATTTGGCGGCAAATTGATATCAATAATACACTTTTGTAAACTATTTATATAAAAAAAATAATTTCTAAACTATTTACTTAAAATAAACAACTTTAAATATTTTATTATTTTTTAAACAAAAGCGAAACACGTTATACACAAATAAATGTGTATAAACTGAATACGCTATAAAATATTTGAATCAATCGCTTGTTTACTATTCACAATAAAATATTTGAAAAAACGTGAAATTGAACACGCTTTAGGGTCTAAAGCGTGTTCACTTTGAACACATTTTAGGACATAAAACATGATGTTTTATCTTCTAAAGCGTGTTCAAAGTAAACATGCTTTATAGGGTAAAACATTATATTTTTTCAAGTAAACACACTTTAGATCCTAAATAGTGTTTAGTTTCACGTTTTTTTAAGTCTTTTTATGTGAATAGTAAACACGTGATTGGTTCAAAATGCTTTATAATGTGTTCAGTTTATACACATTTTATTTGTGTATAATGTGTTTTACTTCCATTTTAAAAAATAATAAAATATTTAAAATTATCAATTTTAAGTAAATAATTTAAAAATTATTTAATTTATATAAATAATTTATAAAAATGTATTATTATAGCCAATTTGTCCGACCTCTCTTTCTCCATGCGAATAGAAAAATAAAAATTTAGCTAAATGTTGTTTTTTATTAAAATATGATATATATATATATATATATATATATATATATATATATATAATTTTTATAATTTAGTATCACTTTATTTTTTATTAATATTTTTCAAAATTCGAGTTTAATTCACACTCAATTTCTTTCTGTCTCCCACCGCCTCTGGCATTCAATCGAACTGGGTCGAAGCTGATTGGACCTGTAATTTCAACAACCTTGTGCAACCCAAGAACCTCGTCGATTCCGTCTTCGAATTCCCCAACAACGACTCCATTGACTTTAAAAAGTGTGGCGTTCCATCGTCAAACAAAAGTCGTAATTGAGCTGAAAGTGAAATTTAAAAGCAGTATCAATTATTGAACTTAGACTTATACAAAAAGGACATCATTATTCCATAATCAGCTAATTGATTCAAAATTATCAAACTCAAAAAAAGTTGAGAAACCTATCCAATACCCATTACGTGGATGGCCCTTATTAATATCATTGAATGCGAATGTTTACTTCCTGCAAAAGAAGTTAAATTTTGTTTTAAAAAAAAATCCATAAAACATAAATCACATACTTCAATTTAGCGAAATTGGTGGAACATCATTGTAATTTTTTTGTAGTCACTCGCGGATAGGCTGGCTGAGGAGGGCTTGGGCCGTTCATATTGTACGGTCTCGAGTTTGAGAATTCCTTAATTTCATTTATTTATTTTAATCATTTTTTATTCTTCTGGTCTTTTAAGAAAGGGCCAAATTATCTTTTTTTTTGGTAATGCAAATTATTTTTGTTATGTCATCATTTTTACAACCCCTAATATTCAATTCCGAGATTATAACTTAAAAAAAAAGTTTTTGAAAAAAAGAAAAACAATGGTCAAACTTGCTCCAATTACTGTCCCGGGTGGAACACCCCATGTGAGAGAATAGTGAATACTGAAAGCGAGAATAATAGATGTACTACTTTTTTCAAACGCAAGAAAAGCGTCTGTACTCTCAATTCTTTCGCTCTTAAATTGAACTCTCTCTTTTATTTATGATTTATGAACATTTGTTGTTAAAGTGACAAGAACAACTCACTCCAAATTCGTTTCTAAATCTTCAAATTTGGATGAAGTATTGGTGATTTGATTATTTGAGAAACATGACTAGTAAAGGACCCCACAAAAAAAATGTAAAACTTACAATATGCCTTGTAGCATAGAAAGAAAAACTGAAGCAAGTTGATGAGAGTGATCTGAGAGATTTAAGAGCAAGAGCGTGAGTTTTTTGCAATTTCAATGAAGGAGAGAAGCCTAAATGGGAGGTGCAAGGGGCAGAAGCAAAATAATATATAAAAGAATAGTGGGGCTTGAACTAGATGTTAGGGTTCCTTAAGCTCAACTACTATGACACTGGTGTTATCTCTGCTTCCTTTTGCCATTGCTAGCTGAGTCAAAAGGGCTGCAGCCTTGGCAGCCCGGCTTTGATTCCCAAGCTCTGAGGGAAGTTTACTAATTTGGCCACTCAGGCATTTCCTTACAACCTGGCACGCAACTTCACTGGAGATCACATCCCACAAGCCATCACTGGCAAGTATAAGAAATTCATCCTTGTTACTTCGCCTCGTCACCGTCACTTCTGGTTTAGATATTACATATGGTCGAAGGTATTGGTCTCCTGCATCAAATTCAGAGTCAGTTACAGTGTTCTTAGATCGAAGGATATAAACGATTCTAATATACTCAACTCTTACTGAATATGACCTTCATTTTCTCTTTTTTACATCTGTTTCACATTTTGATTAAGAATATTCAAATTTTAATTCCTTTTTTATTTTTTATTTATTTATTTTTTTTATCTTCAAGTTTGGCCTTTCTGGAATAATATTTTATTATGGCCTAAGATCAGGGGGCCTAAAGTTTGAATTCTATCATATCCATACTTTAATCCATTACAAGAGTTTGACTGAGAGAGTATTACAGCCTCACGCTACAAGCAATTGTTAGACTAAATAAAGCACACAGTATCTGTATCATTATATTTCTCTCTTTTCTTCAAGCTCAAGACTATAACATGACATTCTACAAACTTTATTTAAAAATACCATGTCTGTTTATATAGAAAATAAAGGCGCAAATCACATTGTGTTTATCATTATGCTAACGCTTAATTGAAAGGACACATATAGCAGAGGAATTAATAAAGTAAATGGCATGATCATTATAGTAGTTGAATAGACGTGAAGTTTTTTCCACTAACCTATAGATCTGGAAGTGGCAAGAACTCCTAGAACGCGTTGGCCATTCCAGTTTATAACCCTTCCACCAGCGCCTTCAATTCGCATCAACTCATCAGGCCGGTCTGGCTGTTCAAATAAAGTAACCAATATTTGATTGATTATTCACCATGCATTTCTTTGGGATGAATAATTTGATAACTCATACCGCTATTTGGAAACTATATTCATTTGCGTTTAATTGACTCGGATGAATCATAACTAAAAATAATTTGTGTTTTTGCTCAGTTAAAACTTAAAATCACTTTGGTTATCGTGATACATAGTTTTATCATCAAATATCATTCAATTCACACTATCTTATTTGGATTTGTGGAGCCAACTTCTATTTAATTGTAAAATCATCATTCTAGTGCCTAATTTGAACTTGAAACGATAAGCAAACAAATTGCATAATAAGGTCGCAATTTTCATGCAAACGAAATAATAATAAAATTAATTGAGGATAGCTGGCTGTCTACGAGAATTGAAAATAAAGTTGATATCATTATAAATTAACAAAATAAAATACAAATATATACCTTATGATCAATAGACAAGGCCAAGGCTTCACCTCCTCTCCCCATTACAGCTCTCGAGTCACCGCAATTGGCCACAACCACCACGTCATCTGCCACAAAGGCCACCACCGCCGTGGAACCCACAGTCCTTACTGCCGCATTATCTGCCACCTCTCTATCCATTTTACCAAAACACCTTTCCATCATTCCCTCCCAATCCACCGTATTATTACCACTTCCAAGCCTTTCCACCTCTTCCGCCACCAATTGGTGCAACCTTTCCCGGCACGACTTCGCCACTTGAGGCCCACCGTGACCGTCGTAAACGGCAAAGAAGTCACACTTCCTTTTCTCTTTCACTACGAACCCCATTTCTATGCTCACAGAATCTTCCATCTCTTTCCTGCTCCCTATCACCGATACCAAACCGTACGATAACTCCTTCCGATCGCCATTTCCTTCACATTTGTCACCTCCAAAATCCGCCAAAACCGTGCCGTTTCGCAATACTGGCCGATCCTCCCCATCCGAAATTGTTGACGATAACGATATCTGAATCGGCTCATGAATCTCTCTTTCCTTGTTATCAAAATGAACGTTATTTTTCTCCTCCCCGGAGGAATTCCCGAGGTCCCCGCCGGTGAAAGCGACGTGGATCTTGGCTTCACATGTGTATTTGAGTCGCTGGATTCTGAGCCTTCTCTGGCGAGCATTCTTCACTTTGGTGAGAGTCTGACGGCACAGCGCTTTGGAATCCGGCGCCATTTTCCGGAGATCGCTCGTCGCCGGAGGGTGACGTTCCAGCCCCTTCATAGTCGACTCTGCATGTATCAGTATCACACCAAAGAAAACGAAAAAGCTGAGAGTAAGGGAAAACGGCGGTAGTGGCAATCACTCAAATTTAAAGCGGAATTGATTACGAGTTTTAAAGGCGTGAATCAGAGTCGTCCAATTGATCACGGGGTTGGATCGAGTTACACATGGGCTTCTATGGACCACTGACTTGGATTTTTGTAACAGAGACGTGGACGGTTGAGATAAGGCTCCATGATACGTGGAAGGTGTGATCTTTGGGTAGTGATTCGGTTGGGTAAAAGATACGGTGCGGGTGGGGCCAGTGGGTGAAATGTGGGGATGGTAGTAGTCTAGTCTAGCAGAGAACGTTACGTGGCGTCACAATGGTTCCTTGCCGTACTTTTGCTTTCTTGTTGTTTTAGTGCTCGTGGAAGAGAAGGTCCATTTGCTTCGTTTAGAAGGCCACGTGTTGAGTGCAGCTGTGTTGCGTCTCATGTTAGGAGGACCTAAAATAATCTCTCCTCGCCGATATTTCGTATCCAGCTTCAGCTTGTGTATATTCCTTGTTTAGCGTTATTTTATGATGAATTTCCTTGTAAATTACTAGTTTACATTGAGGCGGACGAAATAGAAAATATCTCATTGGGCCCACCAGTTTCTTCCCGAGCTCACTTACCTTACCATCGAAAAGACATATAACCTCTACATTAATTTAATATTAAAATAGTCATAGATCCAATTAAAGGTATATGAAAATGAAAGAGATGCATTTGCATTGTTGTACTTGTATTTTCAAGAAGAAAAGCGAAATAAAATTATAAAAAGATTATATTTGTGGATGACTGAGATAATAAATACGGATAAATGGAGCAAAGGAAAACCAAGAATTTATGGTTGTTTCGCTCTTGTGTAAAGACTAAAGGAGAAAGGAAAGAAAATAAACAAAGGAGATGCTTTTTGTGCCAGAAGCAAATATCTATTTTTAATTATATAAAAACGTAATGCATTATAAAAATATATATTTAACAAAAATAAAAACTCATAACATTGTACTTTCTAATTTTATGAATAGAGACAAAGACTTGTTTACAAGCAATCTCAGTGTGCAAATTCATTGGAAAAATGGCCTGGTCATCACCATGAATTCTAATTCACGGCCCAAATAGCTTGAATATAAGATTGGGCTTTAGTATTAGTACTAAATCCAAAAAGGAGAAAAATATACGAATACAAAATAAAGGTTTTGGTATGTGTAAAATTTTGATTTCTGAATAGCATCCATAATTATCTATAATACTTAACACATTACATTAGTACTAAATAGCTGGATGTCCATTTACAACAAAAGTAAGTGAATGTGAAGAATCCCCTGGTGGCAGCCATGGTAGATTCTACTGGCATCCCTTTTGAGTTTGAAATGGCTTGGGAGGCATTTGCAGAGACTCAACATCGTCTTCAAGCAACTCAACCACTTCGTTCATTGAAGGACGATCACTTGGTTTCATCTCTATACACCACAATGCCACTATTATCATCTTCTTCAGTATTTTCTTGTCCTCCTCTGTAGCATTGCCCATTTCTATTTCCTTCTCTTCACTAAATTGGTTATAAACCCATGAAGGGAAATAAACTTGGCTTGAATGATCTGCAAAATTACTCATATTCTTTCTTCTGCTTGCAATTTCCATCAACAACATCCCAAAACTATAAACATCTGCTTTGTATGAGGTGCCTCCAATATTTTTATAAAACAACTCTGGAGCCATATAGCCCATGGTTCCTCTTGCAGCTGTCAAGGATACAATGTTATTTTTGCTAGCCCAAAATCAGAAACTTTTGGAGTGAAATTTCATCAAGGAGAATATTGTGTGGCTTTATGTCAAAATGCAGAATCTGCATGTCACATCCTCTATGCAGATATTTGATCCCACTAGCCACTCCAAGAGCAATTTCATACATTTTCTTGCAACTCAAGGGGATTCTTCCTTCTCTAGAGAAAATATATTTGTCAAGGGAACCATTAGGCATGAACTCATATACAAGAGCTCTTTTTGATCCCTCAACACAGAAGCCTATAAGGTGCACCACATTAACATGGTGAATTCTTCCAATAGTAGCAACTTCATTGATAAATTCTTGTCCATTGGCTTTGGACCTGCCACCCAACATCTTAATTGCTACTAGACCTCCACTGCGGAGTTGCCCTTTATAAACTGAGCCACAGCCTCCTTCTCCCAATTTGTGCTTGAATCCTCTAGTAATCTTCTTGATATCTGAATAAGAGTATCTTATTGACATTAGATTGTTGTGGGTTTTCAGGAACTCTTCAACTGTGTCATATGCAGATAAATGTCTCCTTCGCCATTTAAATATCAGGTATACAGCTATAAATGGAATTCCACATCAAATTCTTGCTACGAGAATTACTCCTGTTTTAAGAAATGTAAAAGATGTATTAAAACAAGAATTCTTTCTGTTTCACAATATGTCTAAGCCTTTAGATTAGACCACATAAAATTTTAGAGGTTCAATAATTGCAGAGAGAGACTGTAACCTACCAATCAAGATGATAACCCCAGTTTTGTGAGGACCTGTAAAATCAAAACATATTAGTACATAAAAAGAAAAGAAAAGAAAAGAAAAGAAGCTTTACAATGTTTGAATAACATCTCATATTCTCAACTACCAATGGCTTTCAGCCAACGAGGGTCATTCCTAATTGATTATTCCTTTTCTTTTTTAATCAGATTGACATTTTGAATGACAAAAATAAATGTTTTCCACCGACTAGCGTCTTATTCAATCTACAAACTTCGGTTCATTAGTCTCTTGTTCTGATATCTAAGGAAAGTAACATCACCAGCAAGGTCTGCATCCATAAGAACTCTCAAAGCACCTGTATTATAATCAAATACGTAAATAATTTCATCAGACACAAAAACCAAAATCCAAAATTTCTTCACAATATCATGTCATCCAACTAAGTCAAAACATAGAATCTTTTGCTTGATATTATAGAGGACAAGGAACAAATGAAATAGGAAAGTTTTTGTGTGATTTCAAGTATGGGATTTCAGCTTGAGAATGAATGAATATGTTATAGAATGTAAATATGGAAATAATGTAGATAGCTTAATTATAGGGATTAGATAGCATGATCATAAGGATTAGCCTCTGTATATATATGACTGTCCTATGAATGAGAAATACACTTTTTTCCCATCACATTCACCTCTGATTACATGGTATCAGAGCTTGGTACAAATAGTTCGTCCAAGGTCTATTAGGGATTGTGAGGATTTGTGAGGGTGTGAGTCTAGGGCACCTATATAAGGTGCTTGTTGAGTCTCACCGCCCCCTTCAGTAGGTTCAGAAGTCGCCGGCCAGCTGACCCAGAGAGTTTGGCAGCCATCGGTGGCGGGTGTGTGAGCCACGCGCCGATCAACTCGTCTGCCCACCGACCCACACGCTAGCGCATGAGGGCGCGTTCGTCGTCCCCTTCGTCTCCGATTTGTATCGCCGGCGTTCTCGTCCCATTTCTGGCGACATTGCTTTGGTTTGGTCACTTTTCCTCTCCTATTTTGTCTACTGTTCCGCTGTTTAGTTAGGAAATTTTGGTTTAGTTTGTGGTTTTTTTGCTTTGGCTGTTTAGGTGTATTGCTTTGGCTGTTTGGGTGGTTTTGCTTGGTTGCTTTGTGTATTGCTTCACCCATGGCAACAAATAAACCCACAGTCATAGCTGAGGTGGTTCCTGTTATGACAAAAATCACTGAGCACAAACTCAAAGACTCCAACTATTTAGACTGGAGTAAAACTGTTCGAGTGTATTTACAGAGCATTGAGAAGGACAGTCATCTCACCTCTGATCCACCTATGGATGATACCCGTCAAGCTTGGTTGCGGGATGATGCAAGACTATTCTTGCAGATTCATAATTCTATTGATACTAAGGTACTTGGTTTGATTAATCACTGTGAGTTTGTGAAGAAGTTAATTGAGTATATGGATTTCTTGTACTCTGGACGAGGAAATATATCTTGTATCTACGAGGTATGTAGAACCTTTTCTCGAGGAGAGCAGCATGCTAAGTCTCTTACTGCTTATTTTATGGAGTTTAAGAAAACTTATGAAGAACTCAATATGCTTCTCCCCTTCAGCCCTGATGCCAAAGTTCAACAAACTCAGAGAGAGAAAATGGCAGTTATGAGTTTTCTGACAGGCCTACGTCCAGAGTTTGAGGCTGTTAAATCTTAAATTCTCTCGGATTCTGAAATATCTTCTTTGCAGGAAATCTTTGCTAGAGTCCTTCTCACATAAAACCTACAGACTTCTCAGCCTATTGCTAATAACAGTGTTCTTGTTAGTCGTAAAGTTTTTCGTGGTGGTTCTCAAGATGGGTTGAATAATCGTGATTGAAATCAGCAGTCAGACAAAGTTGAGTGTTTTTACTGCCATGAGCTGGGGCATACAAAATGCACTTGTAAAAAAACTTCTCAATAAGAATCAGAAAGGGTGGTTTGCACATGTTGCATTGTTGTCTGATAAGACTATTACGGTGTCTGCTGATGACTTTGCCCAGTTCACTTAGTATTAGGAATCACTGAAATCCCCTGCTCCTACTGCTGTTTTTGCTTATACAGGTAAATCCCCTACATGTTTTCTCTTTTCATTATCCAAGTGGGTAATTGATTCTAGTGCATTAGACCACATGACAGGTAATCCTAACCTTTTCTCCACCTTCCATACACATGCTTCTTCATCTCATGTGACTATAGTTGATGGGTCTACACCTAATGTCCTTGGTTCTAGCACTGTTAACCTAACCCCGTCTATTTCTTTGCCCTCAGTGTTGAGTTTACCTAATTTTTCATTTAATTTGATTTTCGTTAGTAAACTCACCCGTACCTTGAATTGTAGTGTCTCATTCTTTCCTGATTATTGTCTCTTTTAGGATCTTACAACGAAACAGATTATTGGTAAAGGACATGAATATGGAGGCCTTTAAGTACTTGACACTCAGGTGCCGAGATCCTTAGCGTGTTCTAGTTCATTGTCTTCGTTTGAGGTGCACTGTTATTTAGGTCATCTGTCTCTCCAAGCTCTCAAGCAGTTTTATCCCCAATTTAGTCATTTATTGTCTTTGCATTGTGAGTCGTGTTAGTTTGCCAAACATCATTGTGTTCCCTTAGGGTCTAGAGTCAATAAACGAGCTGCGTCTCCATTTGAGTTAGTTCATTCTGATGTTTGGGGTCCTTGTCCAACTTTATCCAAAATTGATTTTAAGTATTTTGTTACCTTTGTTGATGACTACTCTTGTGTTACATGGTTATATTTAATGCAAAGTCGCCAACAACTTGTGTGATTTCAAATATGGGATTTCAGCTTGAGAAGGAATGAATACAAGGTTCAAAGATAGAAGTGAATGAAAAAGATACCAACATCTGAAAGAGGATATTTGTTCATTGCTGCATGAATCGGAGCAGCCAATGACCTCATTATTGTTGTTCAACTTGCAGGGTCCCTTGCCTTTGCACTCTTGGCAGAAAAGAGGATGCCAAGAAAGTTCAAGACCATAAGCCAGGTCATGGTGGATATCCCCATAGGAAATGTTCCAGTCACCTCTATGCGAAGTTGAAGTCATAACCATGACTCCTACGCTGCACGAGCCCTCCAACTCTGAGACCTTCAAGTCCCCACGCAGAACATAACCGTACCTTTCCATAGAGGAGACAGAGGAATTTGTAAAGTTTAGCACTTTGATACAAGGTGCAGCGTCCACATAGAGAGGAGACTTAATTGGCGTTGCACAGCTCACAAATTCTAGCACATCTAATCCAATGGCATTCAACAAGCTGTAAGGGTGTCCAATGCTGAAGTTGTCATGTGTTAAAGTGTAAAGAGGAATGGAAGAGCAATTATCTTGTTTGACACCCAAATCTGTAACCCTCATAGTGAAGTTGTTGTAATTGATGGCTTTCACAAAGTATCTGCCAATGTATAGATTCACTACAGTTTTATTGTTCTCACAAGCTAATTCATAGTTAGGGTCTCCACAGTTTTGAGGATTACCTTGTAATCGGAAAGGGTAGCTGATATTAAGTATATTGCCACAGGAGGAAGGGGGGCAATGGATTTCTTTTTGTAAAGCATGGCACTGGGTATAGAAGGATCATAAGAACTGCCACATGAAGGAGAAGCCTTCCCAAAGACATGGAGTGAGAGATAGAAAGATATCAAAGATGAACTTTTTGGTTCATTGCGGAGTCTGGTGAACTAGTTATGCAGAAAGTGTCAATTGGTGGAAAGGGGAAGAAGACCTTGGCTAAAGGGTAGAAGCCTAGAACAGAGCATTACTATGATTACGAGTTTATACCATGAAAAAATGGAAAAAGAACCAATTTCGAGTTAAACATTGGTAACTCACAGGTTTGTAAGTTAAAATTGTACTCTTTCTTCCTCTCTATTCTCTTCAACGAGTAGAAATCCAAGTTGAGGAGTTGATTTCCGATTCATAAGTTGACAATTCTGGGGCAATTTTGATTTACTTAAATCAATGTTAAGAGGAGGCGTATATGTGCATGTGATATAGACAATAAGTTGAGAGAGAGAGGGAGGGATTCCACGAAAGGATTCAAAACGAGTTATTAAATAGACAGTTGGGATGAAGAGCTGATAGTCTTCGGCATAAAAGTTGAACTTTGTTTTGATAGGCGCAAGCGCCTTCTATCTTGCACATATTGATGATTTAAATATCATATTATGCATACATACATTATACATAAGCTGGCATGCTTCGCCACTCTTTTTGATTCTGCATTTTATAATTGTCCACAGTTTTACTTTGTGAAATTCAACACTTGTACCTTTTTTGTTCCTCCGATGCCGTTACCTACTCCTTTATCTGGGTCAAGCTGCTTCTGCAATTAGCTATCAATTTTACACTTCGGTTTCAGACTCCTCAAGTTTGCATCTACAGGTTTCAGACACTATTTAAATTTTTTTTTGGTGAAAGATAATATTTAATCTTAATCCGTCAAAGTTGTTATATTTCAATTATTTTCATTAACAACAATCTGGACTGATATTTTATTCTATTACTTTACTAAATAACAATTAACCAAGCATTATCTGTCTGATTAGCTGCTGATAACAGATCACACCTGTCCCTGGTTTGACAAAAGAAAAGTCAGCATTTTTTTTATGTATTACATTACAATTACATAAAGTCAAACGAGGCTTAAAAGTTGCTTTATTGACAAAGGAATTGAAGGCTATGGCTTCAAATAGGTTCCCATGTTTTGTAATTATTGTTTAAGTTTTCATTTTCTTTTTCAGGCTAATTTTCTTCAAGTTACGACTACTTTACCCAATGATTAACAATTAGAAACAAGCCCATTATTGTTGCAAGAGGAAGAAGAGGGGGACAAGAAGAGCCAAGCCTTTGAAAATCATAGAAAACAAAAGCTCAAAATGTTAGGTAGTGTCTCTGAATTGGTGTTGCCATTGATTTGCTTCCTTTTGGTTATAACCTCCTATACTAGGCTTGGTACAGCTCTCAGTGAATGTGTGGAAACAAGGTGCAGTGACCATGGTCCTGCTATTGGCTACCCCTTCCAACTTGAAGATACACAGCCACAAAACTGTGGTCATCCTGGGTTTCAACTTTCTTGCACACAGAACCATCAGACCCAACTAGAATTGCCACTTTCAGTAAAGTTGTTTGTTAACAAAATTGACTACAAGTCCCAGGGGATTCATGTCTCTATCCCAGATGGGTGCCTTCCAAGACTCCTCCCAAGACTCAATTTATCTGCCTTTCCTTTTCACTACAATGAAAATTCCATTTTCAACTACACTTTATTCAATTGTTCATCAATGAACACTGCTTTAAGATCTCACTCTTTAGTCCCCTGCCTTGGGGTTCCTGGGTACCAAGTGTATGCCTTAAACTCCACCCTCCACATTAAGGATGTTACCTTCTCATATTGTACTAAGTTGTATGACATCTCCTCAGTTCCAAATGATGTTTTTAGTGAGAAGGATTATCTTATTTTGAGCTGGGCTGACATAACCTGTGGCAATGAAACAGAACATTTTCAACGTTGCCAAGCAATCCAGATGTATTTTCTTCATCATAAATCCTTCTGCTTTCTTCATTTTGTTTGCTGATAAACTTGAAAATAAGATAAGAATGTCTAAACAAATAGGGGATAACAGAAGTTACAGGTTTGGTAATTGCAATTTTTGGCCCCTAATTATTGGTATATTCACAAGCATGACAGGCTAAATGGATCTTAATTTTTACAGGTGCAAACAGAAAAATCGAGATTCTAGGTGACACTGACTCCCAACTCTTAAATTTGTTTTATTGTTGGAGGATGAATGATTAATAGTTTACCTACTGTGTTTTATGCAGTTCCAATATTATATTTTCTATCGATTCTGCTAGTGGTCATTGTGCTATATCATGTCCACCAGACAAGCAAAAACGATAAAGAAAATCAAGCCAGGATCGAGAATTTTTTGGAAGATTATAGAGCTCTGAAGCCCACTAGGTATTCCTATGCAGATATTAAGAGGATCACTAATCATTTTAGGAATGAGCTTGGGCAGGGAGCCTATGGAACTGTGTACAAAGGGAAACTCTCTAGTGAAATTTCAGTTGCTGTTAGGCTCCTCAACAGTTCCACAGGGAATGGGGCAGAGTTTATCAATGAAGTGGGAACAATGGGTCAAATTCATCATGTCAATGTTGTTCGCTTGGTTGGCTTCTGTGCAGATGGGCTTAGACGAGCTCTAGTTTATGAATATTTGCCAAATGGTTCACTGCAATTAAGAACCATTTCTTCTCTTGGGAGAAACTGCAAGAAATTGCTCTTGGCATAGCCAAAGGGATTGAGTATCTTCACCTAGGATGTGACGAAAGGATCCTCCACTTTGATATCAAACCCCACAATATCTTGCTTGACCAGCACTTCACTCCAAAGATTTCTGATTTTGGTTTAGCTAAGTTATGTTCCAAGGATCAAAGTGCAGTTTCCATGACTGCTGCTAGGGGAACTATAGGCTATATTGCACTTGAAGTGTTCTCTAGGAACTTTGGGAATGTATCATATAAGTCTGATGTTTATAGTTTTGGAATGTTGTTACTTGAAATGGTTGGAGGAAGAAGGAACGTTGATGTTGCAGCAAAGAACACTGGCCTATGGTACTTCCCGGAATGGATTTACAATCTATAAGAGCAAGGTGGTGACCTAAGAGCAGACATTGAGGTGGAGAAAGATGCTAAGATAGCAAAGAAGCTAGCAATTGTGGGACTATGCTGCATTCAGTGGCACCCGGTGGATCGTCCTTCATTGCAAGTTGTTGTTCATATGTTGGAAGGAGATGGAGACAATTTAACCATGCCACCCAATCCATTTGCTTCTGCAGACCCTGCTATAATGAATGCGAGTATGCTTGGAATGCAGCTTCACAAGGACTAATCCATCTTCTCTGATTAAGAATAAGAATAATGTCATTTCTGTAACAAAAAGTTAGGTATCAGTAGCACTACCGCTAAATTTTAGGAGATTGAGGTTTTCTGGGTCTATTCTAAAGTCCAAATGGAAGCGCAATATCCAAGTTCTCATGTTGAAGAGATCTTGTTTAACTCAAATAAAACAAAAATAGGCTCTCTTTTTGCTAAACTTCTATCTGGGAGAGGTTATCTTTTAGATGCTGTTTTTGGTGTAATTGCCTGTACATTTCGTTTAACAACTGTGTAATGTAAATTTGTATCATTTTCTTCTTGAATAATTAATATATCTCATTAATCAAGAATTCTCAAACACAGACAAATGGAAGGCTAAAATGCTAAGAGTTCTATTTCTAATCATAATCTTCATTTATAACAGTTTGGAAATTTAGGATCTTATTCAAATGAGATACTAACTAAATCTAGTTATATCACTGCAACAAATCTAATGCAGATTATATGAGCTATACTAAAATTTTGTTTGCTATTAAATAAGTTGCAAAGCTTAATTTGCTTTAAGTACTTTGAATAAAGGTACTGATTGATTCCTTGGAGTCACTTATTGTAGAACTTGTATAATCTCTAACATCCTCTGCTGGTTGATCTTGTGGATACAGGTAAGGCTTACCAGGCATTTGTAAGTCTCCATCTTCTCCTTCAAGTATCTCTACAACTTTATTCATTGAAGGATGATCACTGGGCTTTGTCTGTATGCACCATAGTGCAACAATCATCATTTTATTTGCTAATTTATTTTCCTCATCCGTTGCATTTGCAATTTCTATCTCCCTTCCATCATTCAACTTGTCATAAAACCAGAAAGGTAAGTAGGTTTGACTTGAATGCTCAGCATGTTCATTAAAATTCCTCCTTCTATTGGCCATTTCCATTAACAACTTGCCAAAGCTATAGGCATTGGCTTTGTAAGAGACCCCACTAACATTCCTATAGAAGAGCTCAGAGCCATGTATCCTATGGTTTTTCTTACTACGGTCAAAGACAAAATGCTATTATTTGTAGGATAAAGTTTTGCTAGTTCAAAATAAAAAAACTTTGGATTGAAATTCTCATCAGAAATGATGTTATGAAGTTTGATATCAAAGTGTAAAATTTGCATATTGCACCCATTAAATAGGTACTCAATACCATGAGCAACGTCTAGTGAAATGACTTACATTTTCTCACAATTTAAGGAGAAACTTTCTTCTTAAGATTGAATGTACTTGTCAAGAGATCCATTTGCCATAAACTGGTATATAAGACCACGCTTTGATCCCTCGACGCAAAGACTGATGAGTTGAACCACATTAGCACGGTGAATTCTACCAATTGTGGGAACTTCATTGATAAAATCTAGGCCATTGGCTTTGGATTAATCTAATATCTTGATGGCTACAAAACGGCCACTTCGAAGTTGTCCTTTTAAGACAGAGCCAAAGCCTCCTTTTCCGTGTTTGATTTTGAACCCTCCGGTCATCTTCCTGATGTCTTTGTAGGAGTACCTTATAGGCATGATATTATGGTCACTTTGCAGAAAATCTTCAATGGGGTCATACATAGATAACACGTAAGATGTCCAAAGAAGACAGATCCACCACTTGACTCCTTGTATGCAGAACACGTAAGTTGTGGACTGCTGAATTTTCCAACTGAAGGCCTCAACTGATTTGAAACAACTAGTACATTTCGACACTACTTTCTCATTGTTCACTTAACCACAAAAGTCACTCATGATTCAATAGAAAACAAAAATATTGACCCATCCATGACTAAGCTTGTAATGCAGCACCTAACCTGCCTAAGATCAGGACTACATTAAACCACGTTGTTATCCATTGAACGTAGCTTCTTTAAGTCATCGTTGTAATTGAATTGCCCTGTTTCTATGGTGGTGCATGCAATTCATGTGTCATGAGAAGCTCAATGAACCATCGCAATGGCACCAGAACCAGTTGCTACAACAAGGGTGACGCGATCCATAACCCTCTGGAATGCCTTCTTAAATATATATATATATATACTTTAATTTGACTGTTCTTTATATCTAGCAGGATATCATTATATCATCATACATTTCTTGAGACATTAATGTGATATCAGGATAAATGATCGATTATATTATATTTGAATCAAATAAGTTTATACAATGGCGATTATATCTTCTTTACAGACTTAAATAAACTCATAAATAATTGGATCACTCATGCTCTAACCACATTAAAGTAAAAAAAAAAAAATGAGGAAAGCAATAGATGTGTGTTAACAACAAAGATATAAACTAGCAAGCCAATAACTATATGCAAATGGAACTCATTTTTTGAATATGTCAAGCACTATTCTCTAGCAAAGGATCAGTGGCAGTTTCTCCAAGAGAAGTAGTAGAACCTGTGAAGTCACTATATGCTGTTGTGTCAGAGTTGATCCCTTCATTCTCTGTAACTGTTTCATGTGGATAAAGAGAAGGCTTTGGGGGCATTATCAGGCTTTCAATCTCTCCTTCAAGCATCTCTACTACTTTGTTCATTGATGGACGATCAAAAGGCTTCAACTGTATACACCATAGTGCAACTATGAACATCTTTTTTGCTACATTTTTTTCCTCTTCAGTGACATCTTTTATTTCTATACCTTTCTCTAAATTGAATTGATCATATATCCACAAAGGGAAATAAGTTTCGCTTGCTTCAACTGGAATTGAATTCCTCCTTCTGCTTGCCATTTCCATCAAAAGCATTCCAAAGCTATACACATCAGCTTTATAGGAGACTCCCCCAATATTTTTGTAGAACAACTCAGGAGCCATGTAGCCAATTGTTCCTCTTGCCGCAGTCAAAGTGACAATGCTATCATTTACAGGATACAACTTTGCTAGTCCAAAGTCTGAAACCTTGGGGTTGAAGTTTTCATCAAGAAGAATGTTATGGGGCTTGATATCAAAATGCAAGATTTGCACGTCACAACCTTGATGCAAATAGGCAATTCCATGAGCCACTCTAAGAGAAATCTCATATATTTTCTCATAACTTAAAGGGATACTTCCTTCTTTGGAGAAAATATATTTATCAAGAGAGCCATTAGGCATGAATTCATAAACAAGAGCACGCTTTGATCCCTCCACACAAAATCCAACAAGCCGAACCACATTCACATGGTGTATCCTTCCAATGGTTGCTACTTCACTAATAAAGTCTTGCCCGCTATTAGCCTTGAGTTTAGATTCATGCCCATTTTTTTTAGCTTTGGGTTTACCCAACATCTTAATTGCAACATAAGGTCCACTGCGTAACCTCCCCTTGTATACAGAGCCGAAGCCTCCTTCACCCAACTTGACCTTGAAACCGTTGGTCATTTTCTTAATTTCTTTGTACGAGTACCTTAAGGGATTGAGGCTATTATCTTGCAAAAAATTCTCAATATTTTCATACACTGATAAATGTCTTCTTCGCCATTTATAGATCAGTAGCCCAATTAGAAAGATAATCCCAAACAGAAATCTACCAGCCACATATGATGGTAAGCCAAACCGTCCAACCACTACTGCTCTGTTAATTGGATTCGCGTCGTTAAGAGCTGTTGGACGAAACGTAATTAAATTGTATATTCCTGTTTCGGTATGTTACCAAAAGAGTAAATTAGAAGAAGCTCCATTGGTGCTAACCATAACTTCAACAAAATGCTTAAACTACTACTCAAACTTGTAAGAATTATGCAGAGAAGTAAGGGGAAAACGTATTATGGTGTAAATTATGTGTAAAAAGGGTGGAGTATGTCAGGATCTTACCTTTTAAAATGCCATAAAGATAAGCTGCAAGAAAAATTTACAAGGTATCAAACACATAACTCTGCACTCAAAAACAAAGAAAAAGCAAGGGCAATAAACTGCGCAGTGAACATGAAAGAAATGGCCAAAAACAAAAGAAGAAGAAGAACATGAAGGAGAGGAAACAGAAAAAAGTAACCTGATTAGAGCGCAAGAACAAAACTTTTTACCTTTAGTGTAACTGATCAAAGTCACCCAAATTCCTGAAACATTCACTAATTATATTAGCTTTCAGAATTTCTAAGTCTAACACAGGGAAATCAAAAACAATATTAGCTTACAGCACATAATTGCCAAACTTTCTTACCGCATTTGTGGGCGGTTCCAGAGAGATAGTAGCAATAAAGTGAGGCACTCTCGCAGTCAAGCTTTCCAGCGGTATCGTTGAAGAAGCATGATCTTGATCCACAATATTGATGGCAAGCAAAACGCAACCAGGAAAGCTCAAATCCAAAGGCTAGCTGCCTGTAAATGTCACCGTAAGAAACATTCTGCCTGTGAATGTCACTGTAAGAAACATTACCATAGTCACCCTCACTCCACAAGGATGTGGGAGAGATAACTTTAACAGAGCACCCAGGCTTCCATCTTGTTACTCCTAAGTCCCCAGTAATTGCATATATATGATTATGACCATCGTCGCTGGAATTGGTGTCCACGTAAGAAGCGTCGTCACTCACCGGATTTGTACACTTGAAGTAAATTATATACTGATTTAGTAGTACCCAGGGATAAGAAGTTTCCGCTTTTCGCCTTTGATATAAATTGAAGTCCTCATCGCTGTACTCACTGAAATTGTATTGGTATAGAAAGTAGCGAGGGATGGAGCAGCAATTGCGCTCTTGAATGTTGGGATCCACGAGTCGGATTGTGTAGTTATTGTAATTGATTGCCTGTACCAAGTACTGTGCAGAGTATAAGCGTAACACAGCAACGTTGTTGACACAATCTAACTCATATCTCCGGTCGCCGCAGTTGTCGGGGTCGGATTTGAGTCGAAACGGATGAGTTATGTTGGGGATTTTGCCGCAGGAAGAAGGGACACAAACTTGCTGATCCTTAGCGCTACAACTTTGCAAGGGCGCAACAATAAACACCAAAACTACTACGAATCCCACATAGCAGTATAAGGCTGAAACCATTTTCACTTGTAATATTGATGAAGGTCATCGCCTACGTTTGGTCTAAAAGAAGATAACTTTCAAAATTCAAATTGGTCTCCTCCATCATCATGGTCAAAAATTTAAAAAAATTGGTCTCCTCCATTATTTTTTTAATAAAGGAAAAAAGCCAGCTGTCACCGATTCCAATTTCAAATTCCCTTCTTTGACCGAAAATCAGAGGATCCTTGTGCATAAGCTACTATGTGTACAAGTTTGGTCAAACTGTACCCAGAAATTGTTGGTGTGAAGTGTGAACTTGAGCCTAGTTAGAGCCACTGACCTTGCTGTCTTTGGAGATTCCGATTCCGTTTACAGTGACGATGATCTGGTATGGTTCCGGTTTTTCCTTGTTAATCATGGTACTACTCCTGCTTACTAACACCGGAGCGTGCCAGAAAGGATGCAAGGAATCCAGGTGCGGTCGTCATGGCCCTCGTATTCGGTTTCCCTTTCGGCTTAAAGGCAATGATGACCCCGATCACTGTGGCTATCCTGGGTTTGATCTTACTTGTACGGATAAACATGATACTGTGCTTGAGTTCCCTGCAATTCCACTTCCAATCAAACTCCTTGTCACTCGCATAAGTTACGAATATCAATATTTAGAAGTATCTGTGTCATCTGACCCTCAAAATTGCCTTCCCAGAGAGTCTTCAATACTCAACCAGTCATCAAATTTTCCTTTGCAATTTACGCTTGACTATCGCAACGTCTCTTTCTTCAATTGTTCTCCAGATGCACAAGATAAATCTTCGTGTCGGATTTATGCTGCTGGCTACGGCGAAACACTCCTAAGATCGAACCTAGTATCCTGCACCAAGATGTTTGACATTTCGTCAAGCTTCCGAGGCCCCTATGAAATAGGCACAATTGATTTGTCTTTGTCGTGGTGGACGCCCGATTGTCGTCAGTGCGAAGCCAAAGGCCAGAAATGCAAATTGAAGAACAACACTACACGAGATGAAATTGAATGTTTTGACCGCGCCCCCAACCCAATCAAGAAGATGCTCAAATCAATTATCTTGGCTGCTACAGGTGATAATAAGTTCACTGTCTCCTTTTTTCTCCACAATTTTTGCCAAGGTTATAGATTTCTGAAACAGAATGTTTAATACTTCAATGTGCAGGTGTGACCGTTGGTTTTGTTGTGCTCGTGCTCGTGCTCTTCGCATTCTATCGAATTTATCGACATTTTAAAATGAAAGGAGAGGATCAGGCAAGGGTGGAGAAATTCTTGGAGGACTACAGGGCACTCAAACCTACCAGATTCTCTTATGCTGATATTAAAAGAATCACAAATAATTTCCAAGATAAGTTAGGTGAGGGAGCTCATGGAGCAGTGTTCAAAGGTAAACTGTCCAATGAAATTTTGGTTGCTGTGAAGATCCTAAATAACACAGAAGGGGACGGGAAAGAGTTCGTCAATGAAGTGGGAACCATGGGAAAAATCCACCATGTCAATGTGGTTCGCTTGCTTGGCTTCTGTGCTGATGGATTCCACCGTGCTCTTGTCCATCATTTCTTTCCAAATGGTTCATTGCAGAACTTCATATCTCCACCGGATAACAAGAACATTTTCCTTGGTTGGGAGAAGCTTCAAGAAATTGCTCTTAGCATAGCCAAAGGGATTGAGTATCTTCACCAGGGTTGTGATTATCGAATTCTTCACTTTGACATCAATCCTCACAATGTGTTATTAGATGACAATTTAACTCCAAAAATTACCGATTTTGGTCTAGCCAAATTGTGTTCTAGAAATCGAAGTACAGTGTCAATGACAGCAGCTAGGGGAACCTTGGGCTACATTGCACCTGAAGTTTTCTCAAGAAATTTTGGTAATGTGTCCTATAAATCCGATATTTATAGTTATGGAATGTTGTTACTAGAAATGGTTGGAGGGAGAAAGAATATAGGCATGTCATCTGATGAGGAAACTTTTGAAGTTTTATACCCAGATTGGATCCATAATTTGCTTCAAGGAGAAGATGTACGTGTCTATATTGAGAGAGATGAAGACATTAAATTTGCAAAGAAACTTGCAATTGTGGGACTTTGGTGCATTCAATGGCACCCGGTAGATCGTCCATCCATAAAAACAGTGGTACAAATGCTGGAAGGGGACGGAGAAAAATTAACAGTACCACCCAGTCCTTTTGACTCCACCAATTCCACAATTACAAGTGCAGTTATTCCGGCAAGACGTCTAAATCTAGAGTTAGAGGTGATTCATGAGTGACTCAAGATGAGCATTTATAGACTCGTCCAAAAAAATATTAATGAGTTTTATGATTGGTTTTAATTAACACTATGTACTTATAGTTTGGCTTACTTTCCATTTTCTATACTCAATTTAGCTTCTTCATATTTATGCATATTATCTCATAGTATTTTATGTGTCGATTTCACACGGACATATGAAATTTTCACTGAAATGCAGCAAAGGACCTAATTCTAACTATGTGAACTAAATTAGAAAATCTTTCCTCTTATTTGAACTTTTCTGACAAAATCTATCAAGCCAAAGAGAGAAATAGCTAAATTTGTGTGTGGATGGATGATGCCTAATATTCTTTGCCTTGGACAAAAAGGAGCCATTTCTCTTATAAAAACAGCATAAAAATGTTGCTATTGTTCACTTGTAAAAACTGAAAGACAAAAAAAAAATAATGAGGTCCAAGTTAACTTGAATGTTTGATTAGTATGTTTTAAAATATGACATTAGATTATTATTAGAGTTTTTTCACAGTAGGTTCAAGAACTTGAAGAAAAAGACCATATAGTGCAAAAATAATTAAAATACTTCCAGTGATATGTGGTTATCTATTTATATATGTGATTATTTTATTTATATTTAAACATAATAATTATATATATAAACAGAATAATCACATAACAATAAAAATCTTGCAATACGATAAATATCTACTCAAAAAACACTTTTTTTAGCATTATTAAATATTTTAGACCAAATTCTAACACGATAATAAACTCTTATTATCATGTAGACCTCAATTTTTACTTTTCTTCCTCATCGCATGAAACATGAGCTATATTATAAGTTCATCTGTATCTTGACAAATATTTGGGGACACAGGAGGAGTGGAGTGCAGAACTCGAAATTCCAAGGCTTTCGTTGTCATAGACTTTCATAGTCAACAGTCAACAAGCCGAGCTGGGCAAGGTGCCGAGGTCTTCTCAGGATGCCTTGTCAATTTTGAAGGAAATTATCATGTTTAACAATAATGTCCTCAACAATAAGAAAAATTAATGGATTATAAATAAGAAAAATTTTACTATTTTGCATAACAATGCTGTGCCACCTGGGCTTTGAGTCTGGTACTAAACTCAAGAGACAAATCATAGTAATAAGTAATGACTTCTCCGGGAGAAAAAAAAAACAGAGAGAATGATAAAATGCTGACTGCAAGGCTAACTTCCCTCATCTGATGTGTAGCTTTCTGGTGTAATGTCGCTGGTGATTTCCCCTGAATAACACGAAGATTTTGTGTATTCTTCTGATGTAATTTGGCTAGAGCTGACTCTTTGATCCATGGCTGGCGTTTCAGGTGCACACATAAGAGGCTTTGGAGGCATTTCCAGGCTTTCAACTTCTCCTTCAAGCATCTCCACTACTTTGTCCATTGAAGGCCGATCACGGGGTTTCAGCTGTATACACCACAATGCAACTATGATCATCTTCTTTGCTAAACTATTCTCCTCTTTTGTGGTATCGTCCAATTCTATGCCTTGTCCTTCGCTAAATTGATTATAAATCCAATAAGGAAAGTAACTTTCACTAAAATTTTCTGCATGCCGATTGAAACTTTTTGGTTTATTTACCATTTCCATCAACAACTTTCCAAAGCTATAGACATCAGCCTTATAGGATACTCCCCCAATGTTGTTGAAGTACAATTCTGGAGCCATATAGCCTAGTGTTCCCCTTCCTCTTGCCCCTGTCGCAGTGACTATGCTATTGTCCACAGGATAGAGCTTAGCAAGTCCAAAGTCTGATACTTTGGGAATAAAATTTTCATTAAGAAGAATGTTATGGGGCTTAATATCAAAATGCAAAATTTGCATGTCACAACCTTGATGTAGATAGGTAATTCCCCGAGCTACCCCAAGACATATCTCAAATATTTTCTCATGGCTTAATAGAACACTTTCTTCTTTAGATAAAATATATTTATCAAGTGATCCATTAGACATAAATTCATATACAAGAGCACGCTTTGAACCCTCAACACAATACCCTATAAGCCGAACCACATTCATATGGTGTATCCTTCCAATGGTTGCTACTTCACTAATAAAATCTTCCCCGCTATTTGCTTTGGGTTCACGTCCTTGCCCCATTTTAGCTTTAGACTTACCCAACACCTTAATTGCTACAAAAGGCCCACTACGTAGGTTTCCTCTGTAGACAGAGCCGAAGCCTCCTTCACCCAACTTGACCTTAAAACCTTGGGTCATCTTCTCAATTTCTTTGTAGGAGTACCTTATGGGATAGACACTATTATCATGCAGAAACCTTTCAATATTTTCGTACATTGATACATGTCTTCTTCGCCATTTATAGATCAACAGCATAATTAGAAGTGTAACTCCAAATAGAAATCTGGCTGCTACGAATGATGGTACACCATATCGTCCTACCAATAGTCCTCCAATAAAGAATCGCTCAAACGGAAGCTCTGGTGTACCAATTGGACTAAGGTCCGATGGTAGTAGACGAAGCGTAATTACACTGTACATTCCTAGTGGGCAGATCACCAAAAAACAGTCAGAAGAAGATGCCATGGTATTATCTATAATTACAATTTAACCTATAATAACTAACTGGGGAAAAGAAAGGAAATTATGATCCAAATTTTGGGGCAAAGGCACAGGAAATCAGAATCTTACCATTTAAAATACCCCTCACGTATGCTGCAAGAAAGAAAATTGTACAAATGTCAAAGTAAATCCAAGAATTAATAGACATGACTTCAAAGTAAAATAAAACTAAACCTCTGTAAAACAGAGAAATGGAAAGGAAAATCAAGAAAGATAACAGGGAGAAATTTATGTTTTGATAAAAGATATCAGTAATAACCTATATTGCTCTAGTTAAGGTCCTTTCCCAGCTGGCCACACTGGGTCTGTGGGAAGAAATTCAAGCAGATACACAAACCGCAGGTGAAAAAAGGAAAGGAGGGAAAACAGAGCACAATATATACATCTTACGTGGCTCAAATAGAAATTTCAAGTAGAGGTCTGCTAATTATATTTGGAACCTTGTGGTTTGACACTAAAACATCACAACGGGTTTTATACATTAATATTATTAAGCTTGATATATACTTGTTTTGAATCAGAGTCTTTGTAAGACATTAAAACGAAAATTCTTTAACCCTGTATAGAGTTTAAATATGAAGTAAGTAGCAAGTTATAACTACAGAAAAGGATAAAAATGATAAAGAGCAGAGGCGGAGAAGGAATTGTTACCTAGTGTATAACCAAGACTCTGTGATAAAATTCCTGAAACGCAACAAGTAATAATATATAAGATCAAGCAGTAATTTTGGAAACTGAAAACAATAACATATACACAAGTTGTGCGCTTTGAAGTTGGTCATTTCTTGCTTCGGAGATGCCCTTAATTGGTTTCGAAAGTTGTTCATGATTGAATAAAATTTGTATTTTTTCTTACCAGAAATTAAGTCATTTATTTTTTAGAAAAAATTAAAAAAGGAAAGGAAAACTAGGAACTAGGAAGAGGAGGATGAGATTGGGAGCGAATCTAGAATGTGATATTTTCTAATCCATATATGAATATTTGGGTAAAGTTACAGAGTAATTATAGGCTAGGTCTGAGTTTAAGCTAGCAAAAACAAGATTCCTAGAGTGTTTTCCTTCATGGAATAATCATAATTATAATAAGATAAACATATTAAAAACAGTAGTAATTGAGTTCCGTCTTAATAAGTTACTAAGTCTTACCACAATGGTGAGAGGTTTGGTAGGCATAATGACAGGAAGGCTTGAAACATTCAACTTGTCCAGTCGTATAATTGAGGACCTCGCATTGAGTCCCTTTTCCGCATTCTTGCTCACAAATAGCACTCAACCAATAGATTTCCAATCCATAGAGCAGCAGCGCGTGAATGTCAGGCTCAGAAACGTTATAGTAACCACCGATTTGGGGTGTAAGTGTGAGGTTGTATTCATTTGTTTGTACGCTATAAGGTGCCAAGGTAGCCGTTTGCAGAAAGCACCCATCTCTGACATCTTTGACTGAATGTGAGCCCAGAAGGGCGTAAAGATGCCCTGTTCCTCTTGAATGCCCCTCGCAACGGGGACGAAGACTGTCCATATCAACATATGAAGGATCACTCACTGGATAGCTGCAGTTCAAGAAAACTATTATCATATTAGACATAAGATTAGTTAACTCAGCCAAGCCATGATCTTGGGATCCAGTGGTGAAACTGAAATTACGGCCGGATAAGTAAAATCGAGGGACGGAGGAGCAATTAGCCACTTGAATACCCGCATCGGTGACTCGTATTGTATAACCACTGTAATCGATTTGCTGTACATGGAATTTCCCATTGAATAGATCTAACACAGTCACGTTGTTCTCACAAGCTAATTCGTATCTCGGGTCGCCGCACCCGACCGGGTCGTCTTTTAGTCGGAACGGATAGCTTATATTCTGGATTTTGCCGCACGAGGAAGGGCCACATCTCCGCCCACTCTTGGCGCTGCAAATTTGTTGGAATGCACTGCTTGCAATAAAGGTCAGTAGTAATACTGTAGTTGGGGACAAGGATTTCCCTTTGTATTTCGTCATGGATTATTTGAAGGAACAGTAATGGATGATGATTGATGAAGGAGGAGTAGTATCTCTTGTATTCCATATATCACATTGGAATGGAATGGACATCAATAATACGCCCACCACTCCATTTTCTTTTCTTTTTTCTGCAAGCTTCCCTTATTGACTTCCCTTTTCTTACGCCGCCAACACCTCTTTTTTAAAAAATAAAGAATTAAAAATTCATATTTCGGCACCGCGTTCGCTGCTGCTTTATGAGTTATGACGGTGGAGAAGGTCTACGCCTACCTCAAGCATTGTGCTTATGCAGAAATTATTGGTGAGAAATTGAAGGCAGTTAAATAGATAGTGGAAAGTGGCACTTGTTAACAAGGTTGCTAAGACGAGTATCGGTGTTTCCTACAATGCTCAGCTCTCCATATTCCCCTTTGTTGTTCATCCTCTTTCTACTTGCGTTAGTGAAGCTCGGCCAAGGCAACAGAGGTTGCACGCAAAGGTGCGGACATGTTCATGTTCGATTTCCCTTTCAACTCAAGGACAGCAATTCGGATCACAGCGGCTATCCTCATCCTCGGTTTCATCTATCTTGTACAGAAAAGCATGAAACAGTGCTCGAGTTTCCTTCAGTTCCAGCTCCAGTGAAATTCATTGTCAAACACATCAATTACCAATCTCAGGAAATTCAAGTATACGACCCCGAAAATTGCCTTTCCAGACAATTTCTAAAACTCGCCGATTCCTCAATTTCTCCTTTCCAATTCAAATCATCGACGTTAGCCAACATTTCTTTCTTCCATTGCTCTACAATGTTGTCCTGTCCAATTCTAGCTATTCCCTCCGATTCTGGAATTGCTCAAGCTGAAATAGTATCTTGCACCAAGATGCGTGATTTGTCAGTTAGGTGGAACCCTTGGAAGCTTGCGTTCTCGAGTATTGATTTCCTAAATTGGAACAACTATATGATTTTGGGATGGTTGAAACCAAATTGTAGTACGTGTGAAGCGGAAGGCAAGAAATGTAGGTTGAAGAACAACAGTACCCAACGTGAAATTGAATGTTTCACTTGCCAAGACAAGATACCTATGTCCACAATTCTAATTGCTTCTGGTGAGCCATATCACTCGTCCTTTTCATTCACTTCTTTCTTCTTTAAATTTTCAAGTTATTCTTGTGTGGGACTGAGGATGTTATGTTCAATGTGCAGGTGGATCGGTAGGTTCAATGCTTTTAGTTCTAGTGGTCATTGCTCTGTTTTGCATCGACCGCTACTATAAAATGAAAGGACAGGACCAGGATATGATCGAAAAATTTTTGAAGGATTACAGGGCACTCAAGCCTACCAGATTCTCTTATGCTGAAATTAAGAGAATCACAAATGGTTTTAAGGATAATTTAGGTGAAGGAGCTCATGGAGCAGTCTTCAAAGGTAGACTCTCCCAGGAAATTCTGGTTGCTGTGAAGATCCTCAATAACACAGACGACAATGGAGAAGAGTTCATAAATGAAGTGGGAACAATGGGCAAAATCCACCATGTCAATGTGGTTCGCTTGCTTGGCTTTTGTGCTGATGGATTCCACCGTGCTCTTGTCTATGATTTCTTTTCAAATGGTTCATTGCAGAACTTCATATCCCCACCAGACAACAAGGACATCTTCCTTGGCTGGGAGAAGTTGCAACAAGTTGCTCTTGGGATAGCCAAAGGAATTGAGTATCTTCACCAAGGTTGTGATCAACGAATTCTTCACTTTGACATTAATCCTAACAATGTGTTACTGGATGATAACTACAATCCAAAAATTACTGATTTTGGCCTAGCCAAACTGTATCCAAAAAATCAGAGTGTAGTGTCGATGACAGCAACCAGAGGAACCTTAGGTTACATTGCACCAGAAGTTTTCTCAAGAGACTTTGGGAATGTGTCCTATAAAGCTGACATTTACAGTTATGGAATGTTGTTACTAGAAATGGTTGGAGGAAGGAAGAACATAAACACAACAGATGAGAAAAATTTTCAAGTTCTATATCCAGAATGGATCCATAATTTGGTTGAAGGGGAAGATGTACACATTCATATTGAGGATAAGGGAGATATTCAAATGGCAAATAAACTTGCAATCGTGGGACTTTGGTGCATTCAGTGGCATCCCGTGGATCGTCCATCCATGAAAATCATAGTGCAAATGCTAGAAGGAGAGGTAGCCAATTTAACGATACCCCCTACTCCTTTTGACCCTACAGCTTCAGTCAGTAGAAGTGCTATTCAGGCAAGACCTTTGAGTTTGGAGTTGGAAGTCATTCATGAATTAGAGTGATTTTAGTCATTTTCTTTTTCAATCCTTTCGATATTTAGGCTCGTCTTATGTAAATAAGTAGTTCATATCAGTTGACAGCTCTAAGTTCAATTTGGGCAGTCTTACTTACCAAATTTGCTTACTGATTTTAACTAGTTCTTGTCTTGCTTAAGAGTTTGTGTGAATTTTTTTCCCAGCCTATTTATGAATTTCAATGATTACAAAAGTAAAAAAAAATGAAAAAAAAAATTGATANATAAAAAAAAAAAAAAAAAAAAATTGATAAATAATTAATAACTGCAGCTAGAAAAACTTTGTTTTACATAGCACCAGAGGTTTTCTCAAGGAACTTAGAGAATGTTGATATAAAATATGACATCAAACAATATGATTAAGATTTAATAAATATTTTGTACTGGCTTACTTAAATTCTTTATATTAAATCTGGGGTAAAAATAGTACTATAAATAAATGTATCATTTATCTTCCAGGTACCTTATCTCGTACATATTCTATTGTTAAAATCTTCTGGTCAATGAGTTGAATGCATGATTTTGGAAGAAAGGTAAAGCATAGGCTGTTACTGTTATGATCCATGGGACCACATTTAATTTAAACAAGTGATAGGGTATCATGTGGCCACAAGCAAGTAGCAGACATTTATTGGTTTAGTCAATACTCAATCCTATTGGCAAGTGGCAACTATATTATCCAAAATGGCAACTGCATCCGGTCAGTCATATCGGCTTCAATCAATCCATTATTTAAAGATTTCAGTCAGAAAAAAAAAAATACTTATTTAGAGATTTTGATAAATGTAATAATTAAATCATCCATTATCTAGTCACTTTGATTCAAATATCCTATTTTAGGAATAAATTTATGCATGATAGTTTTTAACTTATTTATGCATATATTATACTTTAAAAAAAATTGAATCTAGTATGTAGGAACCATCAAACACGCTACGTGGCTAACGACATGTCGGGTGATTCTTGAAGTACAATATATGCATAAATAAATTAAAAACTACTATAAATACATAAAATTATTCTTCAAGTACAATATTTGGATAAAAAGCCCCGTTACCTAATTTTTAATCAAATAATACAGAAAAGAAGATAATATAAAGATATGCACCAAATAACAAGGACATTTTCCCTTGATGGGAGAAGCTTCAACAAATTGCTCTTGGCATAACCAAAGGGATTGAGTACCCTCACCAAAGTTGTGATCATCAAATTCTCCACTTTGACATCAATCCTTACAATGTGTTACTAGATGATTGTTTCACTCCTAAATTTATTGATTTTGGTTTAGCCAAATTATGTCCTAAGAATCAAAGTATAGTGTCAATGAAAGCAGTTAGGGGAACTTTGGGCTAAATTGCACCCAAAGTTTTTTCAAAAAAAAATTGGCAATGTGTCCTATAAGGCTAATATATATAGTTATAGAATGTTGTTGCTAGAAATGGTTAGAGGAAAGAAGAATATAGACATGTCATCCAAGGAAACTGTTCAAGTTCTATATCCTGATTGGATCCATAACTTGCTTGAGGATGAGGGAGATATTCAATTTGCAAAGAAACTTTCAATTGTGGGACTTTGGTGCATCGAGTGGAACCCAATGAACCGTCCATCTATCAAACTAGTGGTGCAAATGCCGGAAGGAGACCCAGGCAAATTAACAGTGCCCCCTAATCCTTCTGACTCTACCACTTCCACAAGTACAAGTTTAATTATTCCAACAAGACGTTTGAATTCCAAGTTAGAGGTGATTCATGAGATAGTGAATTTGTCTATGTAATTTGCTACTTCTGATTTCGGTGATATGCTTGTCTGGGATGTTTGTGATGATAAGAATTTTGTTTTGAAGAAGATAAAATAGCATATCCTATCATTCAAACACAAGGAAAATGTCGTCAAAAATGGTTCATGTACAATTTGGGTGAAAAAAATTACTGGCATTATGTTGATGACGGATTAACTGCCGGCAGTAACTTGGGAGGAGAAGTCCGACAAATTGGGCACGAAGCATTCAATTGAAGCCATTCATCAATGCACTCAGCATGGAAGCAATGTTGACATTCAGGTATGCTCTTGAGGGTCTCTTTTGGCACATACTCCGACAAGCATATTGGGCACATATTATAATCGGGCTTGGGTAGGCGTCTGCTCTCCCCAAGCACTATTTTTGGGTTTTTTCTTTTCTTTTTTTTTTAAAAAAATAAAATATATGCATAAATAAGTTAGAAACTACCATAAATGCATAAAATTATTCTTGAAGTATAATATTTAGGTCAAAAAGCCTCATTATCTAATTTTTAATTAAATAATACGGAAAAGAAGATAATATATAGATATGCACCAAATAACAATGACATTTTCCCTGGATGGGAGAAGCTTCAACAAATTGATCTTGGCATAACCAAAGGGATTGAGTACCTTCACCAAAGTTGTGATCATCAAATTCTCCACTTTGACATCAATCCTCACAATGTGTTACTAGATGATCGTTTCACTCTAAAATTTATTGATTTTGGTTTAGCCAAATTATTTCTTAAGAATCGAAGTACAGTGTCAATGAAAGCAATTAGGGGAACTTTGGGCTACATTGCACCTAAAGTTTTTTCAAAAAAAAATTGGCAATGTGTCCTATAAGGCTGATATATATAGTTATAGAATGTTGTTGCTAGAAATAGTTGGAGGAAAGAAGAATATAGACATGTCATCCAAGGAAACTGTTCAAGTTCTATATATCCTGATTGGATCCATAACTTGCTTGAGGATGAGGGAGATATTCAATTTGCAAAGAAACTTGAAATTGTGTGACTTTGGTGCTTCCAGTGAAACCCAGTGAACCGTTCATCTACGGTGCAAATGCTGGAAGGAGACCCAGGCAAATTAACAGTGCCCCCCTAATCCTTCTGACTCTACCACTTCCACAAGTACAAGTTTAATTATTCCAAAAAGACGTTTGAATTCCAAGTTAGAGGTGATTCATGAGATAGAGTGAATACAATCATATTTCTTTTGTCTTTGTAATTTGCTACTTCTAATTTCGGTGATATGCTTGTCTGGGATGTTTGTGATGATAAGAATTTTGTTTTGAAGAAGAGAAAATAGCATATCCTATCATTCAAACACAAGGAAAAAAATGGTTCATGTACAATACTGGCATTATGTTGATGACGGATTAACTGCCGGCAGTAACTTGGGAGGAGAAGCCCGACAAATTGGGCACGAAGCATTCAATTGAAGCCATTCATCAATGCACTCAGCATGGAAGCAATGTTGACATTCAGGTATGCTCTTTAGGGTCTCTTCTGGCACATACTCCGACAAGCATATTGGGCACATATTATCATCGGGCTTGGGTAGGCGTCTGCTCTCCCCAAGCACTATTTTTGGGTATGACTCAATTGTAGGCCCATCAAGGCCTGGAAAACTACTGGGCTGTGGCCGATCAAGGCCTGGAAAACTACTGGGCTGTGGCCCAACAAGGGAGTTGAAATCTGCAACTGTCTCACTGGCCCAATATAGGGTCCTGAGCCTGCCACAAATGTACCACAACAGCCCAATAAAGCACAACATCAGCGGTACTCCCACGCCTATGGTGATCATATAACGTGCACCCCGCGAAATCCCTGCCATTAGTAAATTTAAATTGTGGTTAGCTGTCTCCAAACGTTTTTGTTTAGTTGTGCACTTGCACATGAAAATAAAGTCTCTACGCTGCCTACACAGATACAGTACAGAATTGATAAGTGTTTTTTTTCAAAATTAATTAAAATTTTTAAAAAATAAGGTACAAAATGTGGGTGCAACTGTAGACTGTAGTAAAAGCCAATCCAATGCCCGCATCAAAAATCAATCTTACTAAAAGTGAAAAGGTTATAGCTTTTCCATTTTCTTTTTATTGTGTTTTGAAAACTAAGAAGTACTAATTTGGTCAATGCTTATCTTGAAGGTTGCTATATACCTGACGCTTGACACTTGACACACAACGCTTGGTAATTGACTAAAGAGGGGAGGGGAAATCTTCCACTCAACTCATATTAGCATTTGCCGACACCGTCCTCATTAGTATTATATTAGCTTCTGTAAATCCTTTTTCTTATATTTTTCACTTAAACAACTAGTTTTGGTTGTTTTCTTTTGGTCCATATTCAATGAGGAGAAAAACATAAGGTTGTTTTCATACAGTGACATTAAAAATAAGTCGCAGATGGTTATGAGGAGCTAATTATATTATCTTAATAATGCTCTCCATCATATATAGAAGGAAAAAAACAAAACCAAAACTCTCTTAACCTTGAGTCATGGTTTTTTAAACTCTAAGCAATATCAAGTTTATGATCGAAAACTAATTGGAAGAACCGTAAAATCAAGTGAAATACCATTAAAAGAGATAACAAAGAAATGTTTATGGTGAGAAAGAATTGAATGGGGAAAATACCTTCGGAGGGAGCATAGTGACAGGCAATTTCAAGACTGGAATCAGTCTTAAACCCACACGGGCCACCCCGTGACTCACACCTCCCACACGGCGGCGAATCCCACGACAGGCGTAGGTTGTCGCTGAGGTCAGACGACAATATTTCGTCGTAAAACGGCCACTGAACAGGCACCTTAACTGTCCTAACTAAATTGCAAACTGCTGACAAGTACACAACCACCCTTGTCGAAGATGTAGCAAAAACACTGTAATTGGAACCACTGAGGCAAGCTATTGGGTTAAAACGATACCTCAGATACTCCCTGGAGCAGTTAAAGAAGACAAATTCTTGATAATAAACGGCATCAAATGGAGATCCAGAAAGGTTAAGAGAGAGAATGCGTTTCGGCAGGCAGTTGTTGGGATCATTCACCCATAATTCTTGCATGGCATAGTCTATTCCTAGGATACTGAACTCTCCAGAATAAGGCAGCTTGAGGAGTGTTTGTCCCTCACTGCAGGATACACTAAAACCCGGATAGCCGCATGTCTTTGGCTGCTGGCCCTGTATCCGAAACGGGAATTGGATTGTCGGCTGATTTATCTGGCAAACGCCATTCAAGCATGTTTCTATGCTTGATACCAGGTATGACAGAGGAAGAAGGAAGAGGAGCAAGAGAATGAGTACCAGTATACTCATTTTGTGGAACACTATTCACTCTGTTCTGAGCTTTGTTTCTGTGCTTCTGTCTTTATAGACCAATGAAAAATCCAATGATTTTAAAACAAAGGAAGGTTCTGGGGCAGGGTTCTAGCAGACGTCATGCTTGTAACCTGTAAAACAAACTAGTAATAGTTGCTGTAGTTGTTCTATTAAGGTCAACTCATTAACGGTGATTCACATGAAATCTGATTATATAATCCAAGGTAGGCATGAATTTAGAAAGAACAGGGCAATTAATGGCTACGTAATTGCCACGGAATCGTGATATTTATCACGAAATATTGGCCTTGTATTCTTACTTGATTGACCACTTAAAATGAGAGATGATTAATTGGTGTTGTGTTGCTATTTGCTAATATAGTGGATGATGCATTTGGTTATCTAGTTGCAGAAGCAAACCCATGGGAATGGGATCTGTGATTCCGAAATTACAGGATATAAAACAAAGAATACACCAACCCTAAAACAAGGCAAGTTTCGTGAATTTTAATCGAGAGCTCAAGTTATACACCAACCCTTAAACTATATAGTATATACTCTCGGATACGCCAAAAGCAGTGGTGGTTTTCAATTTCAATGTCTCACTTTCTTTTAATTAACTAACTTCTTTTTGTGTTATCTTCTTCCTCACTAATTTGAACACACAGAACAGCCCTTTGCAGATAAACAAGACACATTGGAAGAAACCCAAGTCAGCGCAAGTTAAAAATCTTTAGTCTTAAGAAACACACAAGCATAATTAGAAACTGTGCAAACTATGAGTATGAATTTGCCTATTGCTCCATTTCCACAATATCACTTATAATTTTATAGGAAATAAAGAGGAATTAATGGCTTCGCTTTGGCCCATAGATATAATCCATTAATGGAATTGCATCCGAATGTGAATCCGCGAGATTCGTGAACAAGGAGAAAGAAACCTGAGGTGGAATAGCAAGCTAGAAGCTTTGCATTATTAATCCAGCAAGTTGTAAGCATAAATTGAGCAGGGCAGAACCCCCTGAAGGGGAGAGCAGATTTTGAAAACTTATTTTAACAAATATGAAAATCACAACTCAGAAAAAGATGATGAATGAGCTCAAAAATCATAGCAGCGACCGTTTCGCTCCCAATCGCCGTACCTGGTGGGCTCGGGCCCTTTAGGCCCGCCGATCTCACCGGTTTCTTTATTGATATCAACGCCATCTTCTTCGTCGTCTTCTTCCACTTGGCTTTGCCTATTTTCATCATGAACATTTTCTTTGGGGACCTCGGATTGTTCCTTGAGAGGATGTGATTGGGCCTGCTGAGTTGAGCAACACAAGAAGCGCATCCCTGAGTTAGATAAAGAACGAGTCACTGGTTCGACTCCGGTGCAGTGAAGAGCAGGATTGCCGGTGGAGATTTTGATCGCCGATGACAAGAGGCGGCCCAGAGAGGTTGCCATTCTTAATTAGACAATAACAAAACCCTTGACTGCGTAGGCTAAATGTTAGTGTCACCATGTCGGGCCCGGCAACGACAATTCCACGTGTATTTCCATGTAAATTTTTTTATTTTTGGTAGAGGTATAAAGGAGTTGGGCTTTGACTTTGAGTGTGGATAGTTTTTTAAGTAATTCTTTTTTTTAAATAAAAAGTGGAAGATTTGGTCCTTTAAAGAGTAAATTATAAAATATTCTTATTTTTATTTGTAAAACTTTAGATTTTATGACAAAAGAAAAGTCCAACTCATTTAGCTTGACTTTATTAACAAGAATCTGAATTGAGTTCGAATTTGCCTTGAATTCAAGTTCGACCGCAAGTTTACTTTGTTATCACCAGTTAAACTTGAACTAACCACAAATTAGGAGTGGTGGGGATCCATTGATGAGAACAAAATGGCGTTGCAAGGTGGCAAAAGAAAAGTTATTTATCACATTTATAAACTACTTTAACAAACAACAGGAACAAAATTATATTTTAAGCATAATAATATCTAGTTCGAGGTTAAGTTCACTTAATCATAGTGTCATCTTAAAATCCCTCTCATGTTACTTAATATCCCATGACATGTTTTATTAGGTTCAGACATTTTAGCATAAACAAATGCTTCAGTAACAGAACAACTGCAGATGTAAAATTAAACATGGAAAACAATATTTCCATATAAACTAAATCAATAATCAAGGAGCAAACTGTACATTTCATTAACTAGTAACAGCTAACCTTTCCAACAAGAAAAACAGCATCAAAACTATAAACAAGATTCAATATGCAACAAGCTTATACCACCAATACAACAGAAACCCTTTGATATACTAAATCTATTCCCTTTATTTGTCGCTTATTTTGCCCCTTTAGGGAGTACCAACCAAGAATATGCGTATGGTAAACCAATTAAACTCCCAGTCAAGCCTTGAGAGATCTCCTTTTTGTATGTGCATGTGCATGTGCATTTCCTTCTGGTACTGTATGAGGTGAAAAATCACATAAGTCTATGTCATAACTGTGTGTTTGCTGCTGCCCTGTTGCCTCTTGAGGTCCTGCTGCCTCTTGAGAAGTTCCTCCTGGTTCCCAATATTGTTGTGTTCTCTCTCTTCCTTTGTGAGGTACTTGTCAACTTGTGCAGCAGCTTTCCGTCCCTCTGAGATTGCCCACACCACCAGCGACTGGCCGCGCCTACAATCCCCAGCTGCAAACACCCCGTTCACACTGGTTGAGAACCGCCCATAATCGGCCTTGAAGTTCGACCTATTGTCTCGCTCCAACCCCAACTTCTCTGCAATTGTCTGTAAAACCAAACCAGCAACATATTATAGTAAAGTTTATAACCAAATTTGGTAACTAGCTTTCTCTCCAAGCAATTAGTATACTTACAGACTCAGGGCCAAGGAACCCCATGGCCAGTAATACTAGGTCAGCCTCGATGATCTCCTCACTGCCCTCAATTTCCTTGAATTGAAACTTGCCAGTTTCATCCTTCTCCCAGCGCACACGTACCAGTTCAAGTCCTTTCACCACTCCATTCTCATCTCCCACAAACCGCTTGGTCAATACCTCGTAAGATCTTGGATCTTTGCCAAACTTAGCCGCAGCTTCCTGGTGCCCATAATCTACACGGAAAATACGAGGCCACTGCATTCCACAAATACTCACTGGTTAAACAAAAATATTCATATGCAAACCCATAACAACCTATAGAAAGTTAATATAAGACAGAACAGCTTCAAAAGCACCATTAACCAAATTAAAAAGCAGGCTAACCTTTACTGCAAAGTCCTAATAATGACAATTTTCAATTTCTCAAGCTACATTGGATATTTGAAAAAAATAATAGATCTAACCTGTGGCCAAGGATTGCCTGGGGCCCGAGATCGTGGTGGCTCAGGGAGAAGCTCCAAATTTATGATGCTACTACATCCATGCCGAATTGATGTCCCTATGCAATCTGTGCCAGTGTCACCACCACCAATGACCACAACTTTCTTTCCCTTTGCAGAAATGTAGTTGCCATCATCGAGATTGCTATCAAGCAAACTTTTAGTGTTTGCATGAAGAAACTCCATGGCAAAATGAACTCCTGACAACTCCCTTCCAGGTACAGGAAGGTCCCTGCATAAAAAATTACATAAAAGTTTAAACAAGTTTCTTTCAAGCATAAGCATCCTTCATTAACGTTTTTCTAATATAGATACCCAAATTGCTAGAAATTGAACTTACGACAGATACAACATATGGGGCTCCTGTACCATATCTCACCTTGGTTTAGTGGCTCCTACAGCCAGAATAATAGCATCATTTTCCTCTCGAAGCCGATCAAGAGAGTATAAAGGATCACTCCCAACACTAGCATTTACCACAAAGTTGACTCCCTCCTGAGCCATAAGGTTGACCCGCCTTTGAACAATATCAACTTTGTCAGTTTTCATGTTGGGAACACCATACATCATAAGCCCTCCAATCCTGTCAGCTCTCTCGTACACAGTTACTGTATGGCCCATTTTGTTTAGTTGATCAGCAGCAGCCATGCCTGATGGTCCACTTCCAACAATGGCAACTCTCTTCCTGTATCAATGAAGACATTCAATTATTAACTTATTAATAATTCCCAACAAAGTTTAACAGTTTAATAACAGAACCATCATTCCCCAGCTTAGAATTCTAGGAAGACCAGAAATAACAAAATGAAATTGAACAGACACAGAAGAGAAAAAATGGCATACCCAGTTCTTCTGGCTGGAGGTCGTGGAACCATCCAACCTTCCTCAAAAGCCTTGTCTATGATAGCACATTCAATGCTCTTAATAGATACAGGATTTTCAATAATACCAAGGACACAAGAGCCTTCACAAGGTGCTGGGCACACCCGACCAGTGAACTCTGGAAAGTTATTTGTCTCAAGAAGCCGGTCCAATGCTTCACGCCACCTATTTTGGTGTACTAACTCATTAAATTCAGGTATTTTATTTCCAAGAGGGCATCCAGAATTTTCCTGCAATTTTATGACCATATATATTTAAAACATGGATCCAACAAGAGAAATAGCAAAATCAAGAAACGAATTTTGTGGAAGTGACCATGCACACCTGATGACAGAAAGGAGTACCACAGTCCATGCAACGGGCTGACTGGGTCTTTAAGAGAGGGCCAGGCTTTGTCTCCTCCATCACTTCTTTCCAGTCACTCATGCGAACGTTAGGATCCCTGTACTGAACCCCCTCACGCTCATAAGCAATAAAACCTCTATGTTTAACAGCATCAGCAACTCGACTGGGCCTCTTGCAAGCTTCAGCCTGTTCTACCTTCTGCACATTTTCAAAGACATTAGCTAACTAAAAATACACAGAGCACTCTTAAGTACTAAAATCCTCCAAGTCAGTTCAGATTGAGTTTTACATCAAATTAATTTCACTAAAACTATTTTGCAAAGAAAAATTTGTAAAAGAAACAGGGAGTGAGTAGTGTGAAGACAGGACAGGAAACCGTCAAAGGATCAGGAGAAGGGTCAAGTTCACATCCCATATGTATAAAATCCAAAAAAAAAAAAATTTACTGGAACCAAAAATACTTAGAATTACCTGAATTGGTTTTTCATTCAAAGACGCAGCAGCTAGTTTCTTAAGCTCTTCAAAAGCATCTCTCTCCTTTACTTCTGCTTCATCTTGCTCCTCTGCATCTTCAGAGGCACACTCCATTGCCTCTTTGGAGGCTTCCTCAGCCTCCTTCATACTTGCAAGAACACGTTTATACTCCCTAGGGAAAACCTTAATAAATTTAGGCAGAAGATTCTCGAAGTTGGCAAGCACTTCTTTTGCAAGCACACTATCTGTGTTACGCTGATGTTGCTGTATCAACATTCTGAGAGTCATAATATCCTCCTCCTCTTCAACCTTATCCAGATCTACAAGCTCAGGATTGCACCTAGAATGGAATTTTCCATCCACATCAAGAATATAAGCAATGCCACCACTCATACCGGCAGCAAAATTTCTACCAGTTTTTCCAATCACAACAACAGTCCCGCCAGTCATGTACTCACAGCCATGGTCACCAACACCTTCCACAACTGCCTTAGCCCCAGAATTACGTACACAAAATCTTTCTGCTGCCATCCCATTAAAATATGCCTCGCCACTTGTGGCTCCATACAACGCCACATTACCAATTACAATGTTTTCCTTAGGGTCAAAGTTGCTTCCCTTTGGAGGATATACTACAATCTTGCCACCTGATAATCCTTTACCAACATAGTCGTTCCCATCACCTTCAAGTTCCAAAATGATGCCAGGGCAAAGGAATGCACCAAAGCTCTGACCTGCACTTCCATTAAATTTGATATGGATGGTGTCAGTTGGAAGACCAGCTAAGTGATACCGTTTAGTCACCTCATGGCTAAGCATGGTTCCCACGGCACGATTTACATTACAGATTGGACTTTCAATATATACAGGAAGACCCTTTTCTAAAGCAGGACTGGACAGACTTATAAGTTTATTGTCCAAAGCTATGTCCAGACCATGATCTTGTTTCTGTACACAGTACTGGGCAGCTTCTGGCCTTAGTTCAGCTGCAGGTCTGAGCAATAGAGAAAGGTTGATGTTCTCCAGTTTTTCATTGCTCTTAATTACTTCTTTATCCACCTCAAGCATATCTGAACGGCCAATCATCTCAGTAACAGTACGAAACCCAAGTAGAGACATAATTTCCCTCATCTCTTCTGCCACCATAAAAAAGAAGTTGATGACATGCTCAGGTTCCCCAGCAAACTTCTCTCTCAATACTGGATCTTGTGTAGCAATGCCAACAGGACAGGTATTCTTATGGCACTTCCGCATCATGATGCAGCCAAGAGTAATGAGTGGAGCTGTACTGAAGCCATATTCTTCTGCCCCAAGAAGTGCAGCTATGGCCACATCTCTTCCAGTTTTGAGTTGCCCATCAGTCTGGAGAACTGTGCGACCACGGAGGTCATTAGCAACCAAAGTCTGATGGGTCTCAGCCAAGCCAAGTTCCCAGGGGAGCCCAGCATTCTTTATACCAGTCCATCTAGATGCCCCTGTACCTCCATCATGACCTGAGATCAATACATGATCCGCATGACCTTTAACAACTCCACTAGCAATTACACCCACTCCAGCTTCAGACACTAGCTTCACACTGATGCGAGCAGCAGGGTTGGCATTCTACAATTCAACAAAAAGGGGTTAAGCAACAGAAAAGTTCAATGAAGAATATTCAACTTAAAAAAATAAAAATTATATATGGACATACCTTTAAATCATGAATTAATTGGGCAAGGTCTTCAATGGAATAAATATCATGATGTGGAGGTGGACTGATAAGCCCTACCCCAGCAGTTGAATTCCTGGTGACGGCAATATCTCCTACAACCTTATGGCCAGGAAGTTCACCTCCTTCACCAGGCTTTGCTCCCTGAGTCAGACAATGATAAAAGTTAAAATTTAGTACTCTAATAAAATAAATAAATAAAACTTCACTTTAAGTTGACCCCACCAAAAAATCATGTCAGAAAACAAAGGCCATTCGTAGGTATCTTTTAACGACTAAGGGCACTCAGAGGTGCCCTGCAGTCACAGCATAATCTGTCGTGAATAAATATTTATAAACAAGATAACTTCACTCCAACAGGGATGCAGGGGCCAGCAATCAGTGAATGAAATTTGATATATAAAAAATGGACAAGCACTCAAATGTCAGATTTGACAATTACCTGGGCCATCTTTATCTGCAGTTCATCAGCATTTGTAAGATAGTAACTTGAAACTCCAAATCTCCCACTAGCAACCTGCTTGATGGCACTCCTTTTGGGGTTCATTGAACCATCAGGAAGAGGTTCCATGCGAGATGGTTGTTCACCTCCCTCTCCTGAGGAAAAATTTACATAAAATAAAATTAGAAAAATACAGAAATTGAGGAGGTTAAACTTCATCTAGAATAAACTGAAGTGTGAGAAAAGTTAGCCCCAAGAGATTTTTCACACGAGAAGAAAAAGTTGGACAGACATTTATTTTAATTATTTCCCAAGTTTTTTTTTTCTTTTTTTGGACTTTTTGGTTTTGTGGGGGGGGGGGGCAGGGGCGGGGAGCGAACCTGTGTTGGATTTTCCTCCTAGCTTATTCATAGCAATTGCCAGGGTTGTGTGTGCCTCCAATGAGATCGACCCATAACTCATGGCCCCAGTGCAAAACCGTTTAACTATCTCACTAGCAGGCTCCACTTCGTCCAGGGAGATTTTCACTGCTGCCTCTTTAAATTTCAGAAGCCCGCGCAAATTGCAAGCCTTGTTCAGTTCATGAATGAGTTTGGAGTACTGTTTATAGGCAGCTACGCTGTTAGTTCTGGCAGCCTCTTGAAGCTTTGCTATAGCAAGTGGATCATTAAGGTGAATTTCACCTCCTTTTCTCCAATGATAATCCCCAGGATTTGGCAGTGCCACAGCTTCTGCACTTCCAGGAGAGAAAACCCGTGAAGGGAATGCTAACTCATGCAGTTGAAGAGAATCACGAGCAAGCATCTCAAATGTTGCACCCTCAACTCGACTAGGAGTTCCAGCAAAGCACCTTTCAATCACTTCTGATGAAAGACCCAGAGCTTCAAAAATCTGAGCACCTTTGTAAGAAGCCAAAGTTGATATTCCCATCTTGGCAAGAACCTTCATCATTCCATAGTTGCTTGCTTTGAAGTATTTCTTAACCAGCTCATCTTTTGAGTGGAATTCTCCACTTGCTTTAGGCGGAATCTTTCCATCTACCTGCAATCGCCAAATTGCCTCAACAGCCAAGTATGGGCATATGGCATCAGCGCCAAAACCAAAAAGTGTGCAGAAATGATGCACTTCACGAGGTTCAGCAGATTCTACTGTTAAGGCAACTCTAGTGCGCTCAAGTGTTTTGACTAGATGTTGATGGACAGCACCAACAGCCAGAAGGGAGCTCACAGCAACACGCTTCCTTGAGAAGGCTACAGATTTAAGCCCAGATGCAAACAAATTAGATAGAAGTACATTTCAAATAGTATCTTTATGCAAAAAATAAAAATAAAAAAAGAAGCATAACCTAGTAGTATATTACCTCTATCAGACAGCACGAGTGTGGTATAACCCTCATTAATTGCATCATGTGCTTCCGCACAAATTCTGTCCAAGGCTTCCTCCAATCCTCTCTTACCACGGTCCCTAGAGTAAGTAATATCTATAACTTTGCTTTGCCATCCCCTATAATTCATCTTTTTAATGGCTTCCATTTGTTCAATTGATAAAAGGGGACCTTTTAGTGAAAGGCGATGACATTGTTCCTCAGTGGTTTCTGTCAGGTCACCTTCTGGACCAATCATACATTCCATGGAAGTGACTATTTTCTCTCGAATAGGATCAATTGGTGGGTTTGTTACTTGAGCAAACATTTGCTTGAAGTACTCAAAGGTAAGCTTGTCCCTATTAGACATGACAGCTAATGGAGTATCATTTCCCATTGATCCAAGGGCTTCTACTCCATCTTTTGCCATGGGCAGTAGTAACATTTCCAGGGATTCAACTGTGTAACTGCATGAGCAGAGCAGAATATAAAAACCAATTTCTTCCTAAATACAATGGATAAAATGAAGAGCTTATTCAGGATGGATGTTACATACCCGAAAGCTTTCAATGGAGCCAGTAAACCATGAATTCCCATACTTTCCATATTCACATCATCACTAGATGCCTGAGATCAATGGAAGACACAAGGTAAGAAATAGCTACAAGTAATTTCTCAGCAGTTCATATTGATTGTTATTTGTGTACTTACTGGCACTGCTCCTGATATGGCTGGTGGCACTCTTTCAGATTCATGAACAGAATCAACTATGTCTTTGAGTTCAATTTTCTGCCTTTTGAGCCACTCCCCATAGGGCCTTGCTAATGAGTACTGTTCCTTCAAGGCTTCATCATTTACAACAATATGTTTCTCAAAATCCACGAGAAGCATCATGCCAGGGTTTAGTCTTCCTTTCCTACAAACATCTTCAGGAGGAATATCTACAACCCCAACTTCACTGGCCATTACAACTCGTCCACTGTGGGTAACATAGAAACGGCCAGGTCGTAGTCCATTCCTATCCAATGTGGCTCCAAGATAGCGACCATCCGTAACTGTCGTAAAATTAAATTAGTACAAAACCATAAAAACAATACCAAGAGGACATGTTAAAGAAGAAGGAAATTTTCTGGAGTCCAAGTAATTTACATGATATGAGAGCTGGCCCATCCCATGGTTCCATTAGAGCTGAGAAATACTCATAAAATGCTTTACGTTGAGGATCTATGCTTTTGTCACTTTGCCATGCTTCAGGAATCATCATCATAACAGCTTCAGGAAGGCTTCTTCCAGAATGAACCAAAAACTCAAGGACGCCATCAAAAGCTCCTGGAGAAGAAAAACTATCCCAGTCACAACACAATAAAAAATTGTAGACACTCACATTGCTTACAACCACTTGCATGTTTCCATGATTTACCAAAAAATAGGCAGATAAAAATTTGCTTGAAGCTCTCTGTTATGAACATATTTTTGCATACAGAAAAAAAAGAATGTAATGAAAATTCACCTGAATCAGATGAATTTGCATCCACGATAGGCAGGAGCTTCTTCAACTCATTTTCTGATAGACCAAGTTCCTTGCATTTCATTAGACCCTCACGTGCCTTCATCCTACAAAATACAAAGCACTAGCTCATATATGTTACTTCAGTTGATATTGCTATGAGTAACCTCTGGCATGACACTAAATGCTGTTAAACCCATTTCAAAATCAACAGGCATCAAGCTTGCACACTTAACTGAAATTTGCAATATGGTTTACTAAAAACCAACGCCTGGTAATCCATTTCAACAGGTGTCAGAACATTACATGCTGACACATCAATCTGTATTTGTCATGCAGTATAATATTCGCTCTTCTAGGCTCTAAATAACAATACAACACAATTGCTCAAGACATACCAGTTAGCATTGCCTCTGAGTGTGTTGATTTCTCCATTGTGGCCCAATACACGCATAGGTTGAGCACGATCCCAGCTAGGAAAAGTGTTTGTAGAAAATCGTGAGTGTATCTGCAAAATGTTTAGTAGGCCAACTTGTCATAGTCTATACAATCAACTCTTATTAAATAATATAAACCAATGCCAAAAACAAATGCATGAGTGAAGTTTTCTTCACGACACTTCAATATAAGCATATATATTGAAGTGCCAGTACAAATTTCCAGAAATCCTATTCCTTTTTCACCAAAACAGTTTTTGCTCCACCACTTGAATGAAATTTTCCTCCAGACCCACTAACCACAGAAAGCATCAGCAGAAATTTCTGCAAACATGATTATCTTGATAATGAACTTTCTTACCAACTCACCCATCGCATCCAATCCAGCATCCAAATTCAAATGGTAATCAAGGAAGTGGAAGAACTTAAGAGATCATTCAAACCTCAATGCCTCAGAAGTCATTCCTCAACCTTGCATCTCTTCAGTTACTGGTTGTTCCCATGCTGTTTGTTGGAGTATAGAGTTAGTGGAGAAAGAAGATAAGTTAATGGGTAATATATTTACCAGGGCCATGTAGCTCGTAAACCTTTCATTGCCAAGGTCTGCAAAATAGTAATCCTTCAATTGGGCTGGTGTTAACTGACCTTTGTAAACAACAGTCCTGCACAAATTGAATAAACAAGTGTCATAGGAATGAGGTTAGATGTAAGCAATACTCATATTTCTGTTGCGAAAGAAATGATTTTGCCTCTTGACGACACACCTTGATGAAAGTGAACAAATATAAAAATCTGTACTGCCATTGTCTTGGAGATTTAATGCAGATTTAATAGCAACCATGGCAACCTTTCTTAATATGTACATCTGCAAAAAAAAAAAAAAAAAAAAAAAANAAAAAAAAAAAAAAAAAAAGGAACCAGATGTTCATTAAGCATATGAGAATGCTATTCAAATCTCACTTAAAATTTATCATAGAAAATGAGATCAACCAAATAATACTAAAGAGCCTTTGCTTCTTAAGCAACGAATTCAACTGTTGCCAGGATTTGAGAATGCCTAAAGGTAATGTTTTACGAGTTATTTATTTCCTTATAAAGAGTTCACGTTTTATTCATACTTGGCAACTACCCGAAGTGTCAATTCAACCATACGTTCATATGTTTTAATGTAACAGTAATGTAGTCTAGCCACCCATGTCAAATGCAGAAAACGTACCTGTCTTTCCAAATCAACTTTTGATCGAGGACTAGGAGTAAGGAACACCTGCTCGATCACTGGTTCAGTCTGCAGGGCCGATTTGCCCAATCCTGAGTTATCTGTGGGCACAGGACGCCAACCAAGAACAGAATGGCCAAGTGATTCTGCAACCTTCAAACAGAATCAAAGTACATTTACCAAAAGAAAATGTTACTAGAGAATAAAATCACAATTATTGTAACAGCATAAAGCAAATAATACAAATGAGTTTTAAAAAAATAAATAAATAACTTGTTACTAAAAAAAGATGGTTGCATGAACAACTTCAACTTGATCATCACTTCTAGTGCCAAGGCAAAATTAATGCTTTGGCCAGATACAAGCCAATAAAAGAAAGAAATTCTCTGACCAGCCATGTTGCATTCTTAATAAAATCAGTTGAAATTCAGAATACATGATGAAACAGCTCTTATCTAGTTTAAGAGCAAAGGAACTTCAAGAATTAAATTTACCTTTCTAAATACAGCTTTGCTTTCTTCCCTACGACTCTCTGATGTAGGCAAGAAAAGCATGCCAACAGCATATTCTCCAGGTGGTGGAAGCTCAAACCCCACATCCTTGACGACCTGCAATAAGGTTTACAATCAGTACTCTTGCCTTAAAATGAAGAGGAAAAAAAACAGAGAGCCAAAAACCACTGAATCAAGACTTTTTGAGAAATCCATTGATTTAAGAGTTCTTTCCTGCTTGTTTCCGCTTAATGGAGGCGTTCTTATTTGGATTAACTAAAATAAAATCTTCTATAGAAAAATGACGACGAAAATCAATTTAAAAATAAAAAAATAAAAATTTCTAACTGATCTGAGAAAGGAATTCACCTGACCAAGAAAAAAAAATTATTCGCCCGCCTTTTTAACAATAAAATAATAGTTATAATAATACTTTACTATTATATTGTAATTTTTAAGCAATTGAAAATGAAAATTAATGGACGGATATTAGCAAAACAAATAAAAAAGGAAGGAAAATAGCTTACAGTAAGAAGTTAGAAGTAAGCGTTAAAAAAAGTAGTAAATGGAAATATGAAAAATTGAGACGAATAAAAGCAACAGGTTCTCACTTCTCAGAGGAACTGATATTAAAAATAAACTTTAAAAAAAAAAAAATATATATATATATATATATATATATATAAGATATCCAGAAAACATGCCTCCTTGTAGAACTCGTGAGAAAGAGCCACAAGAATTCCAGCTCCATCTCCAGTGTTGGCTTCACATCCACAGGCTCCCCTGTGTGTCATACGAACCAACATCTCCAAAGCATCAGTAACCTGCAGAAAACAAAAGATAATCATGATTCATTGTCACACAGTCATATACATCCAAATGCAGCATTTACAGCCAAAACCATGCTTACCGTTTTGCGACTGCTTTCGCCGGATAATTCCGCAACAAATCCTACTCCACAAGAGTCCTTATCGAAAGCTGGATCATACAGACCAAGCGGCTTATCTGGCACTGCTGACAATGCCGACCGAACAACCACCCTGAGCTTCGGCGACCGACCAGGACCGTCCGATTGCCAAAAATGGAGCCTTTCAGATCCGGGCGATCTGCATGAACGCAAACGGGTCCCGAAAAACTTCTTGTCCACCGCATATGATTTCTTAGCAGCAGAACATCGAGTTAATCTGCCGCTGAGGTTATTTGCAGGACGTACATTGAGTTGGGGGTTGTTTATGGAAGGTAGAGCACATGAAGAGCGGATCGGAAGGTGTAGAAACGAAGTAGGGGTGGAGCTGGACATGGTTTCCCCAAATTCGAAAACTTTTCGGTTGAATATTAGGTGGTGACTTTATATTTGGGAAATTTGGGTCCTTATGGAACTTTTATCTGAATCAAATACCAGTGTCCTGATGGCTATCAAACAGCAGGGTTCTCAGGAAATCTGAGAAAGGATGAAAAAGGGTAGAGAAATTTTTAATCTTTTGAGTACCCAGATGAATTTTCACCCGGTTCTCGGATTATTTTCGGTATTTTTAGTTGAAACACAACAGATCTGGATGTATTATTCACAGGCAATAAGGATCCAGATTTAGTCCACACCAAATCAAGCTACTTTCACGTCAGAAATGATTATTCACATGGACGACGAGGAGAAGAGATTCGAAGGAAATCTGAACATTTGACGGAGAGGAATTATGCACCGATTTCAGGCTAGAGCTGACAATAGCCTTGTTCGCGCGGGTTGTTGGAGAAGCACCAAAAACAAACCACTTGAGATACCCAGATAGGAGCTAAAGAGTAACAAAAAATTGAATTAAGAGACAGAGCAGCGCCGCCCTGAAGCCTCTGCTCTTTGGAGGTTCCCTGGTTGAAGAGGCAGACAATGATTTTATAGAGAGAAAAGAGTACCCGTATTTCATATTTATCATTTCATTTCATAGAGGAAAAAAGAGAGAGAAGAGGGATAGTGGGGACCACTAAGTTCTTGTGTAATTACCAAGTCCGACCTTTGCTAATTTTTCGTTGACAGTCCAGGATTCAATAGAGTGCCACGTGTGAGTGACTCTATGCGGCACGCGACAGCCGCTCCGAGTGGGTCCTACCGTGGGGGATAGACTACATATCCGAATTTCGGGGTCTTTCTTTCTCAAACAAGCCGCCTCTTGCTCCCTACCGCATCCACACTCCCTTTCATCAGGCTCGGTTACGAACCTGAAGTAGATAGAATAGAATCCCAACCCACAGTAAATTACCATAGTCTATGGATTATCTATTACTTATTTAGGGTTTAGTATTTTCTATTGCCTAATTTGGCTTTCTAGCTCACAATTTTTTCAATCAATAAAAAGTTAAAAACCCATTTTACTTTTTTCCTTTATAAATCTTGCTATCTGCAACACGGTTTTAATCAAGAGCTAAATTCTTATTTTAACCAACCAAGTATCTAAAAAAGTAAAATAAGTGCTCATTAATTATCTTCAGCTATCAATTGGATAAGCGAATTTAATATTTTATATATATAGATAGATTATCTAGGATTGTATTACACTTGTAACATCTATCTATATATCACACTACTAGACGCTTTAATCATCATAAAAAAAAAAAAAAACTAAACACTTTAATGACAAATTAAATCAAATTAAAATATCGAAGTTACTATTGGGTATAATAGTTTTATTAATCTGTATTTTCATTACTTCAATCATAAAAAAGGTGCACGGTGCAGGCCTCTCTGAGCATTACAAAAATTTTAAAAATATAATAAACCGTGACAAGTAATACATTTTTTTACATAAATTTTTATGTTTATTATTATTATAATAATAATATTATAACACCAAAAAACATTGTCGTTGTCAACATGAATATTCAGCGTTCTGGAGAATGGTTATTTTATTCTTTTCAGTGACGATATGAAGTATATTATAAAAGTAAAAATCATTTGTGACTAGATGAAGGTTAAAAAAAAAAAAAAAGGCATATTAATTAATTAATAAAAAAATGCTTCTCTTCATTAGGGGTATTTTTGTGAAGTAAATTTAAGCGGTTAGGTGAGGCTTCGACCACGTAATGTGACGTTATGAGTGACGAGAAGTTAAGAGGCGTAGAAAAGAAAAACGTATATATATATATATATTAGTTAAAAAAATCTATACGCGGCCAATGGTGTAAGTGAAAGTAGAAGTTGTGACTGAACTGGGAATTGGGTGATAAGCAAGTGCCAACAGATTCAATAGCAGCCAGCTTTTCCATTTTTCCGGATTAGGCCCCCTTAAATTCTTTGTTTCCCTTTGTATGCAAGGTGTGAATTGACCTTTTTTAAGGGGGGTGGAATTGGAATTTGCAATCTTATCAGGGAGATACGGTAGGCCAATTGACATTTGACTTGTTTTTTCCATTTTACCATTTTGCATCCTTTTATTTCATAATTTTTAATCATCGATTGCATATAATTATCCTTTAGTTTTTACAATTAGTATTATTATTTTCGATAATTTAATTTAATTTTTGACAAATTATCCTTGAGTTATTTAAATTAACTTTTTATTGTTTTCTAAAATTAAACTCACAATATGAATTTACCATAACAATAATATAAGAAAAAGCTAACATATACATACGTGAATACCAAGATTTTAGTATCACTTATTCATATTGTTTTTGGTGAGGTCACATATTCATATTTTACTGACATGATTATGTATGATGATATATCCTTTTGTACTAAATTTTTATTTAATTTTATCACAATCTATTTAATTAGCGAATTGAGGTTAATACTTAATATATTCATGTATAATAACACTGTTGCATTATCTTTTCCTAGAAAATTATTATTTCATGTTACTCAGGTTCACAATGTAAAAATTATGTAGGTGATTTCCTTCAAAAAAAAATTAATTTATTTTCTATTAATGATTATTTTCTTTTATTGTACTCTATGCTGCACTTTACCTCTAAATGTATATTTATAATATTTGATTAATTTGTAAAAATATTCCATGATAAAAAAAGTTAAATAATTAATTTAATTGGATTTGGGGTTCTTAAAAGTTTTCATAAATTGAATAGGTGGTTATTTGAGTTATTGCTAGTCCATGTGGTTATAAAAATTTAATTATTAAAATGTAATTGGTTAAAAGAAAATGCATACAGCAAGGACCTCTCGTCAAAACCTAATGAGTTTTTCTTCTGTTTTTTCCCTAATAATAAGTAAACCTTTTTTCTGCGCGTACCTACACGCGAATATGTACGCGTATTTCCTTTCCAATCTCTCTGCTTTTCAACTCTTTCCCAGTTTTGGTATCTGGCTATCTGCAATGAAAATGACCCCTGTACTGAGACAGTTAATTCACCCGCCCACACCACACCACACCACACCGCATCAACATTCAACACAAAGGACTTATAAGTAGGTCGGGGCACTTTTTGCAACCAAATTTATAAGGGCTTCTCATTATCACTTTATGCTCAGGACCGAAAAACTAAATAAATTAAAAGGAAATTTGGGGAACCCAAGTCACTGACAAAATTTAAACTAAATTAAGTATTTTTAAAATTTTAATTTATAATTAATTTTTACCAAATATAAACATTTTGTCTTTAAATATATCTTTTACATGATAACATACAAATTTAATCTTAAATTTTTATAAATTATTTGTGATTACACTTCATCTAATAGGCTGTTATGAAACATATTAATAGCCAAAAAAAAAAATTATTTTGAAAGAAGTGGTTTGTGTGGGTGTCTGTCCCTTCTACAAATGCAATTCGGTGAATAGTTTTCACAATTGACACATTTTCCATTTATTAAGAGAAATGATAAATACATTACTTTTTGTTTTACAAAATTTATAAGTATGTAATAAGCTAATATCAACGATTCATAAAAGAACTTATACTTAAATTTCATGTAAAGAGAAGATTAATTATATGATAATTTTTAATCAAACGATAAAAATTGTTAGTACGCATATTTGGTTTTGAGGATGAGATCACGAGTAGAGCGAGATAGTAACATTCCCTGATTGGAAGTGGAGCTACTTAAAATGAGGAAGAAATTTACCCCAACGAAAAAATGAAGGTCGTGCGTGTGGTGGAAAGAGCAGCTACAAGTTGGCCGAAAAGAGCTGAAGCTCACTGGAGATGGTCCCCAGAAAATACCACGTAGCACCGACAGCTCTTCCCAGCACCACGTTCCCGTATCTGATAACAATATAATAATAAAAGATACCCTTCGGTTACATTGATGATGTCAGGGACGAGAGTAAGTACGACAAAAAAGATTCAACGCTTTCCACGTTCCTTTTGCGGGACATATCAACTGGATACACTCATAATACTCATATCGTAGCTGAACCTTGAAAGAACGCACCATTCATTTTATGGGCTCCTTCTCCTTCTCTCTCATCCATTCACCATCCCCGCACTCACCTTACTGCTTCTGTTCCGCACCACCCTCAAATTAAAACCTTTTTTCTTTAAATATAATTCATATATAAAATAAATTAATAACAACCACGTAATTATCTACTCACTATTACAACTTTACATTACAACAACAATTTTGTTCTTTACCATTTTTTTCCTTCTTTGAACCTAATGCTTGTCACGTCTCTTTTGAGACTAAGATGATCTACTAAATAGATATTTATTTATTATTAATAAAAAATATGTATCTATTAGATAATTGATAAGATATATTTATTTATCAAATAATTAGTAGATATTTATTCACTAATAAGATACATTTATCTATTAGATAATTATTCGATAATTAGCTAGTTGTGAGAAGAGACAGTTATATTAAGATAATTATGAAATAGTTAGTATTCTTGATGGAATAAAACTATTACAGATAGTTATTTGATAGTGTCCTTAACCTAGCCTATAAATAGCTTGTGATATCTCATTAGTATAAAGCATAAGGAAAATACATACGCTAGAATCACTCTCTCAATTTTTCTAAATAATACTACGCATCAATGGGTTAGTAATTCTGTAATAAAGTTTACGTGTATCAATTTAATATCTTTCACCTAAATTATTTTAGCGTTACTTTTTATTTCATTTTTCATTAGTTAATTAATACCTGCCTTCTAGCACCTAGATTGTTCCCGATAACAATTTATACAAGAAACACAAGTCACGTTATATATGTGGAAATTCATAATTTTATCCAATGAATAAATAAATAAGTATCCATTAAGTAAATGAAACAAAAGTTTACAAATAATTATTAGATTCCAATTAAATAGATAAATAGATTTGAATTAAATTACTACCCTATCCTCCCTAGCTATTAAAAGTAATCTAGCGGAAAATCACAATCTAATTATATCAAGAACATGAACTCTTTTAAATCTTACACCTGCTTAATATTCTTTTACAAGCTCTTTTTCTCAAAGAATCAAATGTGATATCTACCCCATTACCAAATGCTGTAAAATTCTTGGCATTTGAAACTTTCCTTTACTATTTTATAGTTGGATATTTTGAGTGCACATTATAATATGATGCATCATAAAAAATAATAAAAGTGAAGCCATCTCTAAAATGGACGTAAAGCTTTTGTCGCCTTTCGGTCCCAAGGCAATTGTAATGTTACCTCATGACTACCAAATAAGAAATTAAAAAATAGAATCTGGCACAACTAATCTAGCACATGGCCACCAACACAATATTATTATTACCTACCTCCGAGAGTTCTATTATGTTCTCCTTTCTTTCCTATTTAAAAGAACTTTGATTATTGAATAAATTTTTGGGGGTTTTTTTAAATCGTTGACATGTTATAATTCGTGTGTGCCATTTCTTGTTGCTTAGCAACCTCACAAGCAATAAAACCTAGAAAAAAAAAAACAAAACAAAAACAAAAAAAGTGGCTCCCATTTTGTCACTTTCACACACTTAACTCCAAGTCCCTACCTTAAAAAAAATAAAAGCTAAGTCCCTACTTTGTATAATTAATTTTGACACTGTAGCAAGTTGGGGGATAGTTTCAGGAGCGAAAGCATGAGTATATTTATTTAGTATTGAGTTCTTATTTGCGTGATTATTAAGCATATATTAACTATGTGATTGAAGGAATACTTTGAATTAAATAGTCAATATATGAATAGAAGTAAAAGGAGCATCATAATTAAAATACATCATATTCCGGTTAGCGTATCAAAATTAGTATAGGTTAGCAAATTAATGAAATAAAGAAGATGCAATTAGTCAAAGGTGGCGTATAGGGAACATTTACATATTACAACTTCCAAAAATGGTAGACTAGACCCTTTTCTAATTATTTACCTAAACGAATACACATTTTTATTAAATTAAAAATGATCATAACACTAAAGTAATTGAATTATATAAAATACTTTATAATAAAAATAAATTAAATTCTTGTTATGTTCCCCCAAGCCATAGCCTCGGTCGAAGCTCCACCTTGCGAGGATTTCCTTGTATTCTTTGGTGATATATTATATATATACCAGCAATACTAAATTGAGGAAATGCCAAATATTGTAAGTTCCGCCTCTATTATTTTTTTCTTTAATTGTCATCGTATTCAAGGTTCAATCTAGACAAGAAAAAGATTGACAGAAAAAAGTAAGTGACCAATCTTAATTCGGCAAAAGAGTACCATATTTTAATTCACAAAATTCAGAGAATCATAGATTCTGGAGAAATATAATATCAAAATATGACCCAACAAATAAAAAACAATGAGAATGGCCAATGAATAATAATGTGCAACTATATCATCATTATGCAAAGTTAATTTATATCTAAAAATTGTAACGCTTCCGCTGGCATGCTTTGTGGACGATGTTAGTTTGAGTACTTTATGTTGAAAGCACGCCACACAATCTTAACCACGTGTATTGAGTATATTAATTGGAAGAAGTTGCATCCATTTTTGTCCACACACTGCATATAGAGAATCTTGAATACCGAGTTGGCCTTAACTGCTTCGAGCCTTCGAGGCAAAACTTGTATACTTTATTTTCATAATTTGGAAGTGTGTGCATCTTAATATTTGTTCAATATTTTCTCCGGGCCCTCTTTGTCCTTTCCTTGTCATTGTTTTTCAGTTTTTTTTTTTTTAATAGAGTTGCTTATCATTGCTACTAAACTCTAAAAATATTTTTTTTATTGAAAGAAAATAATAATGAGTTGATATGATAAAATCATATTTTTCTGAGTTTTTTTTTTTTTGTTTACGTAGTAAATAAGTGCAATAAATTATCTTTATTGGATGATTAAATTTTGAATACAATTTTATAAATAAAAAAAAAATTAGCAGAATAAATGCCAATTAATATATAGTCGTTGTAATGGAATCTAAACAAAGAGTGCATGCAAATAACTTTATCTATGTAACTATGAGTCATATCATTATGAGAATTGGCGTGCCCCATGGAAATTGAAAAGCCAATAACATATGCATGATAATGGAGATAGGAAACTAATGAGGGGCAAGTATTTCCCACTTGAGTTAGAGCAAATGCAGACTTTACTCTCACTAGTCTTATTCTATTTGATTTGCCTTAAATTGTGAAAAGTAAACATTCTTGTGACTTAATGAATGAGGACAAGGTGCTCAGAATGGCTATATTTTTTACCATTCACTCTCAACTAGATTGAGAAAATCTTGCGCCATGCTGAAGCTGACCCTTACCCCACTAGAGCCTCAGTTAGGAACACCTAAATTATTGGTGGTCCCACTGACTTCTTATTCATGCATAAGACCATATATAGAAGAAGCAAATTAGCAATAAGGAAAAAGATAAGATTACAAGAAGAAGAAAAAAATCAGGTGCTGCTTTTAAGACCATATTTTTAGTTTGGTCAATGGGGAAAGAAAACCAAAAAACGAAGCAGCAGCACAACCCGTGTCGGTCACTGATTGTGATTTTATAAAGAAGAAATAAGACAAGAGGAAATACCCTATGCGGCATCTCGAAGCAGTTTACATGTATTTTTATATTTTGATAAATTCTATAAACACAAAAGACTTTGAGTCACTTTGAACTAATCGACTATATAGGGATTTTGTCTGGGTGATCTTATGATCCTAGGGGCTTGCTGTATACGACACGACATTGTTGGTTGGCAAATTGCAATTTCAAATTCTGTGAATTTTCTATTTGTGATCATGCTGATAAGTGTTAAATTCTTGAACTCTATCAAACAGGAAACAAAATAAATGTTTAATCAACTAGTTTTGTTGATAAAAGTATAAAACTAGAAAGATGATGATGATGGTGGGTTTGGTCAAAGTTTTAAATAATGCTTTGGCCGTTTGGTTGGCTGAGGGGCTAACTATAGGCCTTATTAACTATACTCTTTCACTCATTCTAAAGGTCATATGCCAACCTGAGATACTAAAGAGACACTCACTGCTTACATGTGTAGGAATAAACCAAAAAAGGACAGAAAATATCAAAATAAGGTTCACCAAAAGCTTATCCAATTATATTCCTTTCCAGCTACTCTAAGTACTTTGATCAAATCCATATCTAGTCCTTTTGAATTTCAAGTTGTTTGCATCGTAGTATGGATTAAAGACTTAAATAATATAAAACGCAATTTTAATTCTGCATATTATGTCATCAAAGAAGAGAGAGAATGTGAGTGACGTAATTTTAAAATGGCGTCACCAAGAAGGTGATGTAATTTGCTCAATTGTGTCATTCACATTATCTTTCTTCCTTTTTTCAGCTTCAAATATTATTAAAAAATAAAAACGATGATATTAGTGAAAATAATTTGAAAAATATGATAGTTGTAGAATTAATATTGATTTTTGTATTGTTTATGTCTTTGATCCCTGTAATATTGGTAGGAAGTGCTTATTTGGTCTATTAACAAATTGGACCTAAATCACTTTTCAAAGTATAAAAATCAATTTTTTTAAAACTTAGGTGCCATTTTGTAATGAAAGTAATAATTTTATATGAAAATAAAAACTTTGACTTTAATGATATACAAAATTAGCTAATCACATCAAGTTTTTTCTTGCTTATAGATTTTGAGTTAAGATTTGCAAGACTAATTACCCTTTGTTCCACCACTTGGAGCAGCTCAAAAAAAGGGGCTCCTAAGTCCTAACCCTTTCATAACTTAGTTGAGAGTAGAAAATGTTTTTACTAATGTGACTCGTAAGAAGTGGATAAGCACTATAGCCTATAGGAATTAAGCATGTCATTTTTGCTTTGATGAAACATATTAGATTCTCGTTATTCATTGAGATTATACAAATATTATAATTTTGGGATGCGTTACCAACATTAAAATCCATCCCCAAGTTACATACTATTTTAAAACGCTGTGAATCATTAATGCCTTTAGTTACACTCTTTCTCGGACATGTTTATGTAGTATTTACTATTTACTAAAGGCATTAAAAAAAATTTGAACTGAGGGAGTACTACTCTCTTTAGTAATTAATTAAAAAAATTTTGATCCTATATTTATAATATAATAATATTTTACAAAATGATGTGCTAGCAACTATGACCGCAAAAGGCCAATTTTTTTTTTTTACAGATTCACATTATATAAGCTAAACTAAATACGAATTTATCTGCACGAGGTTTAAAGTTGATTTAATTTTTTTTTCTTTTGATTTTTCATGAAGTGATTTATATATATTTTTGTTGTGTGAGATTAATTTTTGTTTGAACTTCAACATGTCTTGGTCACTAATAATTTTAGAGGAGTTCGAACTCTTGATATTATCTCATTATTTGCTCCGAATGAAACTCAATTTGTCAACTAAGTCACACTTTGTGGTTTTAATTTCTTTTAAATATATAGTGTCGCATGCATTTAAGCTAATATTTTTTTCTAAACTACCTTAATATTTATCACTAACTCATATTTAATTTTTATTCTATTTAGGTTTTCGAGTCCTTGATCTAAACTCGTAGGACAGGCAGACAGAAAGAATCCCTCCCCATTAACATGGAGATTGATTTATTTTCTTCACCAATAGCACCTTCACTGAGAAGATACAAAAAGCTTACAGCAAAACAAAACCGACAAAATTAAATAATTGGACAGCTGATATTCTATTAGCATGGCAAACAAAAAGTTGGCTCTATGGAAATGTTATTTTTGTCAAAAGCATAGATTTACAAGAACAGAATCCGATTTAGTCAATGATGGATGGTGGTAATTAAAATCTAAATCTTAGAGAAAACCAACAAACAAATTTTGTCTTTAGTGGATGACTTTCTTTGACTTCTTAAATCCACAAATTAAAAGTGCTATAATTAATTAATTGGGTTTAAGATAGTAAACCTTTTAGGTGGGAACTTTAATCAATTTGCCCATTAATTATAGATACAAAAACTCATTAAAAAAAGGCAGAAGCTGTTGCATAGAATTATTGGAAACCTAGTAGTATGTTATAGTGTTTGCTTCAGATATGGTATTGTTGACTCATTTGCTGAATAGAGAGTAGATGGTGGTAGGTCGGTATTGGTAGTTGCTTGACCATTCACCATCACAGAGTGGGTAGCTGGAAAATTTTGAAGCCTATAGATGGACCTTGAAACCTTATACTTACCACTTTCTTATGATTAAAAAAACCACTGAAAATCAACGAAAGTATAAGGTAATTATCATCACGAGGGAAATTAGACTATTTCACCAACCCAATCACCTACTAGCAGCCATTTTAAGTTTCTTCTATATCATGTTTCGCATTGTTTGTAGATCTTTGATTAGTCAAAACCAAATTCCCTTCTAGTTTCATTTTTCAGCCATATAAAAATAGTAAAAACACTTACACAAGTGGATGGAGGACTTTAGGACCCGGATTCAATCATGTGACTTGAGTTATGTTGCTTAAATCTGAGCCGTATATTTCATTAAAGTTCATCTCAATCATTAAAACACATTAACATTTAATTGTTGAAATAAGTTTTAATGAAATGTACGACTCAGATTTGAGTAACATAACTCAAGTCACATAACCGGATATAAATTCGAGGACTTTGACGTTTGGAAAGATTCATGTATCACTAATGACTCGGACATTTTATGGGGCCATTTGCTCAGATTTTCAAGAAACACTAATAATTATATGCTCTCTTTTTCCGTAGGAACCTAACACACCAATAATTATGATTTGAGTCCTCACATTTACATGAGTTAGCTGAGTTTAGGGAGTCCACGTGTTTGATTTGATGTACAAAACTCCAATTAGTGCTTAGCAGTGCATAGTTCTTAGGCTTTTTTTGATTTATTTACATTTTTTTAGAAAAAGAAATCAATATATCTATTTGTGGGACCTTTGATTTCTTGTCATTATTTAATGAGTAAGTTGTTTTGGAGTAGAATGTTATTGAAGTTATAAGCTGACCTACTTTTACCTTGGCAGACAAAAGGAGAAACCTACTTTTCACTCAATTGTGGAGGTTTATTCAAAAATGGAGAAAGAAGGCATACAGGAATGCATGTAACACATGAACCGTGATGATGATTAAACTATTCTAACCAATGTTTTAAAAATTGGATTGAACCGGGTGGTTCGATCGATTCAATCGGTGCCCAGTATAGATTTCAATACGGTGAAAATTGGTCAAATTGGTCCGATTTTATATAACCGGATGGTTCACTAAAAATACTATTTTTTTTTTCAAAACTTCCATAAAAAATATTCAAACCCACTTCCATTAGGATACAAGAGGCTTCTACCACCAAACTAATGCATCTTTTATGAATAAATTTGCTTTATAATTTACTTATTCTTATTTAGATTGCACAATAGGTAAATATTAGCCATAAAAAGATTCGAACACTCTTTCCAAAGAAAAAAAAGACATTTTTCACTATGCCAACTTTACTTTTATTATCAAATTTGCATAAAAATATATTTATTTAACTTAGGTTATACAATAATCACATTAAATATTATATTTATATAAAAATTATATTTATAATGTCATCAGTCTAACCGTTTGATCCAATTGGTTGAAGTAGTTCAACTGGTGCTCATCTAAAAAACAATTCGCTCACTGATCCAGTTTTTAGAACATTGATTCTAACCCACTCGCCATGATAGGAAAGTGGATAGGTTAATAAAGGCATCATTTTTGGAAGGTGAATTTGTCTTTGTAGTGAAGAGACACCTTTGGTGGGGGTAGGTGGCAATAGCAGCCATGACCGCGAGGTACTGTCCAGCAAACACAGCAAACAAGGGTTGAGTGGGAGAGAGTGAACACAGAACACACAGATACTTGATTCGGTTGTTGAAAAGACCAAAAATGACCTGTCATTTTTCTCTATTTATTACTTACCTTCAACTTTCATGCTTGACCAGCTCAAACAAGGTTGTGTGATTGAAAATAAATTGCATTAGAAAGAAAGAAGAAGGAAAAATGAAGCTTCAGTATGCACATAGAATACAAGATAACATGTTTAGTCAACTTGGTTCTTGATCACCATACATCTACATGTGTAATGTGTTCTCAGTTCAATAAAATCATTTTAAATAGTGTGTTTTCTTTATACTGGTTGTGCCTAAATCACGCCCATTAAGCTGTGCTTAGGTCAAGAAACTTTTCTTTTTTGAATGGGCCTTCTAAGATCACCTGTTCAGCCTAAAAGTGTTCTTATCAATTTCTGCTGCTACATAACAACAGATAGCCTACTGGGCTGATATTCTGGGCCGACCATTGAAGCTTCAGCCCGTTTAATTTAAGATAAAACAATTTGAACGTTTGNAAAAAAAAAAAAAAAAGAGAAGAAAGAAAAAGAAGGTGAATAATCATGGATACAAAAGCCAATCTCTGTTATAATCAATCAGTAGTCCCAACTCAAGAACCCAAAAATTTAAACACCATGCAATGAGGTCTAACAGAGATTGCCTTAAACATTGTTCGTAGGCTAAAGCTCAGTGTCGCATAAGCGGATCATCAACTCAGAAACCATTCTTCGAGCGAAAGGTATGTAACTCAGGCTGTACCTGTAACAACTTGCAACTATCAAAATCTCCACATAAGTATAACATAACCTGCTAGGGAAAGAATTCAATTTGAAAATGTTCTTCATTTGCGAAAATGATTTTCATGTCACAAAGGTATGTTAGGTAAACAGGATTGTTACAGCCAAACTTACCAAATAAGGGCGCATATCTCGCTTATTATAGCAAGTATGGTTAACACCTTGCTATGGATCTACAAAACAAGACAAAATGATTTTTTTTATTGATTGTTCCTGGATCTCAATAAATTTTAAGTATTCAAAGACTAATGGATATTAGAAGTATCATCTAGAAATGGGAACATATCCATGCAACTTAAAGAGATCAGAGAACATATACCCAAAGAGCACAAATGAGCGCTATAACCACACATCCAAGGTATATGGCTGTTGCATAAACACGGACAGGGTCAAACATCATTTGAATTTGTTGTCCGGGTCCTAGCAGGAAGCCTGTGCTGCCAGATATACAAAACAAGTTGGAAGATGAAAAATCTTAGGTCTGTTAAAGTAAATCCAGGACAAGTAAAGAGAGATATTACGAAAACATTGAAACTCAGTCTGGGTTGATAGTATAGATGCTCATGAATTCATTGAAGTCCATATTAGAAGAATCTTAAAAAAATAAAAGAAAATCCAGCCGATCTGAAGGACAAAGGAAACTGAAACAGGTCTACATGTAACAAATTATAGCAGTTATCCTCTTCTTAATCTCTTCTCAGCATGTTGAGGGGTGCTTATAATATATAGAAACTGTGCATGGTTAAACAGACATCAAATTCAGACTTACCCAAAGTACTCTCACAAGTTAGAACTCTGGAAAAGTAATTTCTCTAATTGCCATAGGTGAACAAGAGGGAAACTGAATCTACCTTCCAACAGCTAACAGGTTGCCAAAGGTGAACAATACTGCAAATTTGATGGGTTTGGCAAAAACAATCAATGACTGCAAAATTAAAATAAAAATCAGAGAAAATATTGTGAAACTATTAACACCAATGACTCGAGGTTGCTACTGTACTGAAACGAAAAAAAATGATTTGTCAGAAACATCTAACATATCAATATTTTAACTATACATAATACTTTAAATTGTAAAATCTACAATATAATATTCAACATGCATGTTTTCTGGCCTCAGTTGAAATTTAAGTTCAAGTTGTCAACAAAAATCAAAGTTCTGCACAAACTTAACGGAAATGGCAATTTAGTGAGGAAGGTGGAAACTAATTCTTGGTAGCATTAGCACCTCCTGGGATGTGTTAATAGCCTACCTTGAAAGCAGTTTTGACAAAAACAAGAGAAGTATAGAACTTTCAGAAATAAGTAAACTTCATTACTCTTCTAGCTTTGAAATGAAACTGAACCAGGATGTGAAAACGACTTTTTTAATGCTCTTCAAATCACATTATCTCTCAAAAATTTTGCAGAAGCAGTTTTCTAAAGATAAATTTCTACTTACTAAGATCTAAATATAACAACTTAACACTTATATTCAAAAAAAAAAAAAAGAACATCCATTGTCTTACCAATAACATGCAAACTAGACCAGCAATCAAACAGGCAGCGAATCCATAAATTCTCTGCTCAGTAAAAATCCAAAAGTGCATAAGTTAGTGCGCTAGATTAGAATAACTGCCAACTACTTATATTTGTGTGAAAAAGTTTCAATAGCACCTGCATTGGAGAGAGGGAACAGAAGCCATCTGACCCTTCTTCCAACAAGCTCTCTCCTTGCTCTTCATTACCTCCTAACATAGACTGATTGAGTTTCCACATTATTTATAAGGGGACTTTCTAGCTCGCAGTAGGTCCTACGAAGTTAGAGAGAGAGAGAGAGAGAAAACTGATCAATATAGTCAAAAGTGTAAAAGAAAGAAATAGTAATACAATTTAAGAAGATAATTGTATTATGAGGAATGCTTGGTGAGGGATTCCAGCCAGCAACATTGAATGCCCAATACCACCAAAGGCATGTTGATTCTTCTTCCTTTCCAGTTAAAATGGAGTACATAAGACATAAAATAACCGCATTACGACTAGAATGCTTCTTAGCTTTCCAAGAATCCAACGGGTCAACATGAAAGTGAGGCACCACCCAGGAAACCTCAAATAGAGAGACGCAAGAAACACTAGTTCTTAACAACCGAAAGGGGAAGCAAGAGCCAAGAGATAATTCAGAGTCTCCCAACTGTACTTTCAGTCTTTCACTGGGTAGCTATTTCGCTATACCAACATACCTGAGTGGAATACATTTTTACCTTCAAGAATCTTTTCTCTGCATTTTCTAAATTTGTAATGTTTTATACAAGGGGTAACTTGGGTCCTCAGAAAGAATAAACATATGATTAATTCGTTTCTGAAACTTGTTCAATCAAAAGGGAAGAAAGGAAAAGTGTGTCCAGTTTTCATCTGAAATATACCTTCCAATACAGGAAGTTTCCACTACAACCGCACACAGAGTTTAGGTTTTTCCTTAAAACTATAAACCAAACACAGTTGACAATTAATTATGCGGAAATTCGACATAAATTTCATGTTTGCATACCAAAAAAAAGAGTGCATTTGCATAAAATCATATTTTATACCATAAAAAAAGACACCACATTGAAAAGAATCTTACAAAAAAGGACTTCAGAACTTTACCTTGATCTGATCAAAATGTGGGTGAAGCGACAATTCCTATTCAGAAACTAGAGCCTAGCTTTCAATATGATGAAACTCTTTCATGTTTTCGATCTACCCTCAAATCTTGCGCATTTTTCATGAAATCTACTGCAACTGATTCACTGAACAAGTCAAACTTGTAAGTATTGAAGAGGAAAGTTTGCTCGCAATGGCACAAGGAAGATAATACGTGCGTCGAAGAGAAAGTCCAAAACGACGTCGTATCAATGTTTGTTCGAAATTCCATTGTAAAAGTTTCTTTCATGCTTTTCATATGTATAAATTTATTATTTTTAAATAAAAATTTTATGATACTACATGTCATATTATATTAACTTGATAAGTATACATAAATTTTATTTTATCAAGTATAAAATATAATTTATTTAATTTTTTAAACAAACTAAAAAATAATTAATTTATACATATGTCATTCATTTATTAATTATTTTTATATAAGATGACATATTATATAAATATTAAAATATTTAAAAAAAATTATTTTAAAAAATAAAATATTATATTTAATAAAATATAAAATTTATATATATTTATTACATAAAAAATACTTAAATAATAGGCTTAATTGCAATTTTGGTCCCCTATTTTAACTACTTGAACGTTTTGGCCCCCCTTCTTTAAAACTGAACTATTGAGTTCCTCTATATTCATAAAATGTACAAATTTAGTTCATTTATCTTTAAGTCAAAATTCATAGGTTTATTTTAAGGTGTAAAGTTCTCTGATTCATAATCCCGCCGTTCAGATTGAAGGGCTACATCTTTTGAACCTTCTCCCTAAATTTGAACTCGATCTAACGGTGAAACTCAGCCCAAAATACCAAAACCATATGTTTTCATCTAACAAAAAATTTAAACTTATTCACCGTTAGATTGAGCTGAAATTTAATGGAAAGATTCACAAGACGTAACTCTTCAATCTGAACGGTGAGATTATNCCTCTTTTAAAATCCAAACAAATTTTTACGAACCGGAACATTCTATTTTTTATCCCAAAAATTCTCAGGGAAGAGTCGAAGACTGAGAAGGATAAGCTGAGAGTGAATCTAGAGTTTGGGTGATTGAAGCCCTAAGCGAGGGAGAATGTCGTCGACGCTGCTGGAGGTGACTCGGGCAGCACACGAGGATGTGGAGCGGTTCGAGCGGCTGATAGTGAAGGACCTCCAGAATGAGCCGGCCACCTACAAGGAGCGCTTGTTTAAGAGTCACCGTGTTCGAAACATGATTGATACTATTACCGCTACCACTGAAAAGCTGGTAAGTTTGTTCTTCAATTTTCTGAATTTTCCTTTAATTCTCATTACTACAACATAATCTGTACTAGATATTCCGAAACCTAGAGTGATTAGTTAGGGTCAAAATAGAAAAAAAAAACTCCCGAGTTACTTGGAGCTCATCTAAAATTGCAGTTGAGAAGAGAAGATGGTATTTGATTCATATAACATGGACATGCTGGTGTGGATTTGGAAGTGAGGGTTGTGGAATGGCCAATTTTGTTTTATGTTATTGAATTATTAGAAAGTAAGACAGAACTAGGGTTTGTTTTCCTTCATTGTTTTCTCATCTATCTTGTCTCAACACTGGTAGAGCTTAGTTGATTTCCTTTTCTGTTTCTCAGGTTGAGATATACGAAGATAAAGACAGTGCAAGGAAGGATGAAATTGCTGCACTAGGAGGTCAAACTGCAACTGGAACAAATGTATTTAGTGCCTTTTATGATAGACTGAAAGAGGTAATTTGTTTTTCCTGGTTACAGAAGTAGGAACTTCATTTGGGAAAATGAAAAGATGCGTTTCAGTTACAAAAAAAATGTATTCTGCCCGTATAAAGCATCTCTGTTTGTCATTGTGTTTTGCATTTTATTTTGGAAAGTGGGATTATCTTTGACCTCCAAAAGGTGAACTACCAAGCGAAAAAGTTGGGCAATCAAAATCACTTTTTGTTTAACTTCTATCCATTTGCATGTTCATATGTGTATCTAGAAGACATCATAGAATTTTAAGCTGGTTAGGATATACGAGGAAAGAAATAGCATCTTTGTGTATGTGGTGAAGCTGAGTTCTCACAATTATTTGATCCTAATTGCTTGTACATGTTTAATAAATTGGTTATATTGTGATACATGCAGATACGAGAGTATCATAGAAAGCACCCAGCTGCACGTGTTGTGGATGCTAGTGAGGAGTCTGAAGCACTACTTAAGGAGGAACCTCAAATTGAATTTAGCGGAGAGGTCTGTGTCTTCCTCTCTCTGACTACACTGTTATGTAGTTAGCATGCCTAAGGCAGACTGACATAACAGTTGCACTTATTTGAAGAAAAGAAGTTATATTATAATTGCCAAGTTCCTGTAGAACATAGAAAATATAGAGAGTGCTGTCTGTGCTCAGTCATTGTAACTTGGGATAGTGTGCAGGATGCACTTTGTCAACATTAATTTTGAGGCATCTGCCTCCTTTGTGTGCAACCGAGATTACAGCACTGAATAGCTTAGCTATAGTTAAAAGACAATAAAATTAACATCAGTTCATGAAAAATATGGGCCCTTTGAATTTTGATTAAGATTTTAGATTTTAGGTACATGTCTCTGATTGTAGAAACCAGAAAACTGCATGCATTGCAGGAAAAGATAGGAGTGAGTTTTTGAGAATTATTTAGAACATTTTGCTGAAAGGAGATTGGTTGCCCAGGATAACAAATCACAAATTTTTTTAGATTATTACTCAAGAGTAAAAAATGACATTATTGAAAGCAATTTCTTTGTGAAAGTTATTCAAGAAGGAAAATTTAAGAATAGCACCAACAGCTCCTTAGCGTTTTTCTGTTGACCTCAAATTTGTGCTGTGTGATTGAGCATTTAATAATCCTCCTGTTGCAATAGGATTGGCTTGGAAGAAGTTACCTGACTAATGTGCTTTTCTATGGAGGCAATAAGGAGTTAAAGATGAAATTTAATATAGTCTACTGTTAGGAGAGACAAAGTCACATTTTCAACTGGAGTCTAATTTAAGAAATTTTGAGCACAGATGTTTACCTCTGCAACATCTTTGGGATAGGTTAATTTTTTTTTTTTTTTTGGGTATCTGCTAATAATCTCTTTAAGGGGTTTTCCACTCTGAATTTACTGAGAGATTTGGTAACTCTTTTGAGCTGATGTTTCATTTTATTTTCTCTGTTTTCTTTTTTTCTTTTTTTTTGGAGGATTGGTAGTCATCCTTGTATGTGTTCTTCTTCTTCCTTTTAATAAATTATTCTATAAAAATAAAGTCGCATTTTCAACATTGATATTTTCTTCTCCTATAGCTTTTCTGGTTATTGATCCTTTGAAATTTTCATTCAGGAAGCTTCTGGTCGATACTTAGACTTGCATGAATTGTACCATCAGTTTATCAATTCCAAATTTGGAGAGCCAATTGAGTACTCTGCTTACCTTGATGTTTTCTCTCAAACAGATAAGATTCCTCGCAAAATGAAAATGACAAGGTGAATAGACTTGCTCTCATGAATTCTGTTGCACTGCTAATTTGACATTTGTGTACCTCCTATTTTTGTAAGTTATTTACATAAATTTCTAAGTTTCTGCTATTCAAATTTCTACAGGCAGTACAGGGAGTATATGGAGAGCCTTTTGGAGTATCTGATTTACTTTTTTCAGCGGACTGAACCCTTGCAAGATGTTGATCGTATTTTCTTGAAGGTGATTATTTTTTATCTGGCCACTTTTTTGAAGTTCTTGTAGTTTTGAGTGTAATTTTGAGCCTGTCTTGTATTAGGGTAGAAACTTTCCCCCTCTCTTTGTTTGTTCTTAAATTTCACTAGGGAGTAGGAACTTAATGGAGCTTTGCTTTAAACTGGTTTTAGTTGAGTTTTCATTTTTGCAAATTTGATTTGAAGGTAAGTCAGAGCTTAGGCCGTAGAAATTCCCTATGATATGTTCATTATCGTATTGTGTCAATTTATTCAAAAAATATCCTTGATCCTTCTATTATTATACTTTTTACATCTAGGTAAAACTTTTGGTAAACTATTTTATGTTATAAATAAAGAACCTATGATGATTTTGTTTCTCATTATCCCACGGTCTCTGACACTACACTTTTGAACTTATCTTGAACTCTTCTGTTAACTAATTTATTGGATTAACTATTTAAACAGATTGTATAGTTTATTTTTTTTTTTCAGAGAAATAAATGTGTCTCCATTGGTTAGTTTGACAGTAAAAAAAGAAAAAGAAAAAGAAAAATCAACCTTTCAATAGTCAGCTTCATGTTTCATCTGGGTATTTCTTTGTTCAATTTATATTACATTATGGAGGGTTTGCCACTGTACCTGAATCCTTTAAAGATAACTCTTAATGTCATATTCACTTAGGATTCCTTGTGTATGATTTCCATTTTCTCCTTTTATGGAACGGTGTTTTTGATTGAATTGTGGCAGGTAGTGTCTGAGTTTGAAGAAAATTGGGCAATTGGCCAGGTTCCAGGATGGGAGAACGACAGCCAAGAGAATGGACATGTACCTGCTCAGCATGCTGTAATTGATCTTGATTATTACAGTACAGTTGAAGAGCTGATAGAAGTTGGTCCTGAAAAGTTAAAGGAGGTAATCAATTTCCTTCTGTCAAATATACTTTTATTGCAATAAAGATGACAAATTATGGACATAATATTTCATTTATTGTTTTTGTATTTCCAATCTAATCCATCAAAAATATAGCCAGTGATGTGTCCCAATAAGCTCTGAAGTAGCATTTTACACCCCTACTTGTGGTATAATTGTTTTAATTTCATATTCATCTTTGAGATATTATAAATGTATTACCTTTTGCATGTTCAGCGTTTTATGCCAAAAGCTTAAGTATTTCAAATAAAAGATAGACATGAAAAGTAACTTGGTGCTTGTTTGGTTGGGCAGTGGATTCCACCCATACGCAGGAGTTTTAGCTTTTCATAGTGTAAAAGTCAAAGCTTCCTCAACCAAATGAGCACTCAAACTTAAACAGGTTTAATGCATCGCGGAATCAGATATCTTCTTCTTACATTATCCTGTGGATCTCTGAACTTGAATGTTTCTATTGAGTTGTTCATTTTAATGAAAAAGTAGTATCTTTGCAGTAGAGGTCCAGTGGTGCTTCCTAAGATCAGAGATACAGTTATGATAGAAGTATTACTGTTCTAAAAGATTACATGATTTTATATTTTCCATAGGTTTCCTCAAACATCAGATGTTAACAAATATCTCCTGCAGTAACAATAATTTTAATATCTTGAACTTCAGTTTGCGTGTAAACAAAATTAAGTATCCCTTGTCCCCTCCCTCTCTCCAGTTGTCTATTTAAGTTACAAGTTTAGTTTGTTGATCACTGTTTCTTCTTCTTTGGTGTGGCAGGCACTGGCTGGATTGGGACTTAAGACTGGCGGTACTGTTCAGCAACGCGCTGAGAGGCTGTTCCTCACAAAGGTGATTTTTCTGCCTTTACATGGCACAGAGATACAATTTTCTTTGTTGTTTTTCATTTTTCTTTTTTTCCTGTGAATTGTGGAAGGAATCCATTGGATTATCTTTGCAGTAGTTTCTAAAACCAAGATTTTCCTGTAAGAGTTGTTAGGTCGCTTTCTTTTTACTCTTCCAATTGACTGTTGTAAGTGTAATATTATTAGTTAAAAAATTAGGAGATCTTTGTGCAGAAGTCAAAGCATTTAATATTCTAATATTTATTTCCATTATTTCTGCACCATGACCTAGAAGGATTGCTTAAACTTCTTAAGAGTAAAAAATAAAATTCAGGGTATCCTGCAGAGAGCTTTAAGAAAACGTACTTTTCCTGCATGGATACAATATAGGTGGGAGTACCGTCTGTGCACTATTACTGCCATTTTAAGTGTAGATTTTATGTAGAAACATAGATTCAAGGACTAGGAGTTACTAGCTGCATGCTGGCTGAAGGACATATAGTCTATAGCATATTGAAGAGGTAATGAATGAGCGTGTGAATATAAAATTGCACTTGTTTCATTTTGCTGCTATTTTGGGACGCACTAATTCTACTGGGAAGTATAGATAATTGGGTCTTGACATAATGTGTAACTGTATGCTTTAATTGATGGGGATCATTTGTGAAGATCAGGATTCTTTCAGCTTATCTGCGATTTTATAGATGTTGGATAGATGCTGTGAAAATGCTAACTCATTTCTTTTGAACATTGGATTGAAATCTCATTAAAAACCTTGCAGCCTAATCTTCTGTTTGGTTGGAAGAGGCCTTACATCCCTGATTATTGCTTGAAGTTGCTTTATGTTTCCCTAAGCTTTGCCTTCAAAATCTAGCTTTACTTGAAAGAATTTAATTGGCTTTGCCACTTATGCAGCACACACCTCTTGAGAAGTTGGACAAGAAGCATTTTGCTAAGGGGCCGTGGGGTTCAGATAAAAATGGGCCTGCTGCAGTTCCGCAACAAGATGAAAATTCAAAAGAAATTGCACTGATGGAGGCCAAAATGAGAAGACTATGTGATTTGTTGACAGATGTAAGAACATGTTGCTTCATATTTTCTCTATTTTCAAAAGAAATTGCACTGATGGAGGCCAAAATGCTTCTGTAGTTTTTATTTGACTTAATATGATTTCTTATTGGTTGGCATATCCAACATCAGCATCAAATCACTGAGTTTTGGGCATACAGAAAATGTTTTTTTTTTTTTTTTTTTTTTGTGTATATAATATTTCTCTGAGCTTTCTACAGATAATTACAAAAACAAAAGACAATGTTGTGAAGAAGCAAGCCTTGACATATGAGGAACTTGAAGCAGAACGTGGGGAGGTGAGTTGAAGTGTTTTAAAGAGCCTGTGAAAAGGTTCCATAGTGCGTGAATGTGTGGTTTATTTATTAGTTTATTGAGCCACTGTTTCATAAACTTGTAAAGAACTCAGGGTAACCTTTATATTTTGATGCTATAAGTATAAGCATATGTACATTCCTTGCATGCACTTAACATCGTGGGGTTGTTTTTATCAAAAAAAGAAAAAAAAAAAAAGGGTCCTGGGGTGGCTGCTGTGAGGAACTAGTTGTAATGATTGGTCCTGTCATATGAATTTCTACCTTCTGTAACACTTTGAATTTTTTTTTTGGCATTAGATAGATAGAGCTAGATTTTCTAGCTAGGGATTGGGGATTCGAACCTGGGACCTCAACTTTTTTGGGAGTTCCTCGACCAGTTGTGCTATGTGTGCTGTAACACTTAGATTGTAAGATGTTATTGTGGATAGTGAGAACTATTCACCTAAGAATGTACAATTTTGTTCATATGCTGCCATTGAGAAACACGCTATAGGAATGAATACAATTTTGAATCTCTTATTTCCCTGTTTCTAGGAGAGGATAAAAATAGGATAATTCAACAGAAACATTAGAGGAGAAACTTATAAAGCTCTGTTTGATAACCAAAAAGATTGCGAATGGATGCACATCTTGAGAACACTATTATCAGGGGTTAACACATCCCCACCAAAAATGTATGAGGGAATGAGATGAGCAAATTGTAAAATTAGCTGTTAAGATGCTGAAAATTATAAATCTAGCAGAATATAGCAACTTTTGTTTGTAGTTTTTTTCTTCCATCTTCCTTACTCTCCTGGACAATGGAATATTTGTTACTTTTTCATCCTTAAAATTGTATATTCCATCCTAACATGAGAGCAGAAAATTAGTTTCTTGCCCTCCCCCATTCTCACTATGTTCACCTTATTTTATTTTCTCATTTACTTCTCTCCCTTTTCTGTTCCTAATAAATATAGATCTAGTAACTTCTTGTATTTTATAATCCTTTGCAGGAAGAGACACAAGAGGACACCGAGAGTGAAGATGAGGAGCAGCAGATATATAATCCCCTAAAGTTGCCAATGGGATGGGATGGAAAGCCTATTCCTTATTGGCTGTATAAGTTACACGGTCTTGGTCAGGTACTATTATTTTTCAATTTTGGAAACCGGAATTTCACCGGTCCTCTCAAAAGTGGTTTGGACTATTGTCTTCTACTCTGGATATTTAAGGCTTAGTATTGCTTATGCTTTTTTAAAGATGCTTCTAAAACTTGGAAGTTGCAACAATTTGCCTCTTAGCAGTGTCATCTTCATTTGGACAACCCACACCTTTCTTGAGAGGAAAATTAGGGATTTGTTATATGACACTTTCTGGTTCGCGGGATTCTGGTCATTTAATATTATAATATGCATTTCAGGAATTCAAATGTGAGATATGTGGCAACTACAGTTATTGGGGTCGCAGAGCTTTTGAACGGCATTTTAAAGAATGGCGCCATCAACATGGGATGCGCTGCCTTGGTATACCAAATACTAAGAACTTCAATGAAATTACATCAATTGAGGTATGTATTTTGCGTTTCCTTGCTTTATAGTATATTTTACAAGTATAATTAATAACTTACTATATAGTAGCGTGTTTCACTGCAGACACTTCTTGTTATTCAGTAGTTATTATTGGGTCCCACAAGGTGACTCATGATGACAAATGCTGACATAATCTTACATTGGGAATACATTGTTGTACCCTTTTGCTAAGTTGACACTGAAAAGTGCTTTTTTTGCAATATATAAATGAAACTAATTTTATTCACAACACATTTTGGATATCACGCTCACATGTGTAATTTTAGCAAGATAGCTTCTTGAAAACACCATGGAATCAGAATGAATTAGCTTTCCAGCAACCTTGAAATATGTATGCAGTCTGCTGCTCTATGTAGTCGATAACGAACATTTTTTATCAGTTACTGACATTCAACGGGTAACTCTTTTTCCTGTGACTTCTACTGTTTCTGACATACAAACGTTGTGATTCAGGAAGCAAAAGAACTATGGAAGAGAATACAAGAAAGACAAGGACTAAACAAGTGGCGCCCAGATCTAGAAGAAGAATATGAAGACAAAGAAGGCAACATATACAACAAGAAGACATATACTGATCTACAGCGCCAGGGCTTGATATGAGATGAGTAAATGCCATATGAGAAACTTCAATTTTGTGAGTTAACTTTCTAGAATTGATGTATCTGATTACATGATCTGATGGAAAGGAAGAAAAAAAAGTTGCCATCTTGGAATAGTATCAATGGTAGCATCACTGGTATTAGGAGCCTATTAATTTGTCTTAACTAATTAAAGAAACAAAGGAAGATTTTGGCTGGGTAACATCTATACGTTGTTACCATTGTTATTCCATTTCTCGGACGTCTTCGATATTGCCATCTCTCGTCAGGGTTCTTTTCCTGGCACGTAAACGCAGTTGCATACTGTCTCTTTATTACGAAGTGACTTTGCCCATGAGTAGCATCAGTCTATCTGCGTGCCACGTATGCCATTTGACGCAAGGGAAGGGAGCACTTCCTCCTGAATCGCAGCAATTGATTTTTCAACTTGCTAAACTAATGTCTTACGGTTTGTATCCTAATGTTTTGCCGTTTTGGATAGGTGGACATGCTCTGAAGAGGAATGTACTGTTATGATGATATACTTATTATTGAGCGGCAACGCAATTCATTAAAAAAAAAGCCCAAAATGCTTTGATTTTCATCTCTTCAAAAGATAAAGGCTTAGTACACCCTATGCAATAGTGTAAAGAGCAATTTTGAAACGAATAAGGTTTTAAAAGCTAGTTTAAAACCACAAACAATCTTTATCCGAGATACTTGAGATAATGTAAACATTTTTTCAATTAAAACATGCTCAATGCACTTTATTCTATTTTTTTCAGGGAAAGTAACATGCAAATACAAAACCAAAATTAAAATGGGTAATTTACAAAAAGAAAAAATTGAGTTCAAACCTCATGATGTAGCCCAAGAAAAAAGGGTAAACACAAAAGGTGAAAAAATGGCAACGAAACAAAACTTATAAAAAGAAAAAAAAAGGAGAGAAGAAACTGTTTGAATAAAATTAGTGAGTTCGTTTCGAGCATAGAAGAAAAAAGCTAGGAAATGGTTTAGAAGAAAACTAACGTATACGAAAATCATGAAACAATAAAGGCATAACCGGGAAAAATAGTTATCAGCACCTGAGAGAAAAGAAGGGAGTAACTAAAAAGAAGCAAAAGATTAAAGGCAAGAAACATAGCATGCCCCCACCCAACCACAACTAAACAAAACCAAAAATTTATGAAAAGAGACAACTGGCCACTCCACACAATTTGGAAAAGCTTTTATGGAAATCAACTTGACTGAGGAGCCATACTAGCCCGTAGCATCAATGCAAATGGATGGTGTTATTTTCTATGAAACGCTCAGTGCTGCCGCACGCCCATGCAGAAATGCTAAATGGGAGAAATGAGAAGCGCGGAAAGAACATGCATGGAGGGTCTTAAAACCCTCTTTAAGGGAACATGAATGGCATTTTCATTTATTTCCTCGCTGGAAAATGAAAGCAACAGGAAAGGGAGAGGAAATAAAAACCTGACGGACAAAAAGCAATGAAGATATAGAAATTGTCTCAATGTGTACTTTCAGGAGAATGATGTATCCGGCTTAAAATTAGCGACTCAGACTCATTTGACCCAGGCATCAAAGCATCACAAGCTTTGGGAGAACCATCCTCAAAAATTAAGGGACCACCCAATGGGTCACCAAACCCCAGCTTTTCATCCACACAATGGGCAAAACCAGTACTTTTAGCTTTGCCATCCATGTTATCACCGCCTTTGTGCAAAGTGGGGGCCAACTGAGATGAATTTTTGCCTGCGGAGTGATTCTCCAGAGCATCCCCTGAATTCGCCTGCTCGGACAAGACTTTGTCCTGTTTCTCCCCCAAACTATGTCCAGAAGATGGACCAGAGAGGGCACAAAAATTATCCTGCCCAGGGCTATGGGTTTGATCTAATTCTTCCTCCAAATCCTCCTTAGCGGCAGGAGAAATAGTTTCAACTTCCTTCAAATCTAATGTAGTCAGAGACATGTTTTCCATTTCAGAAACCTGCATATTCTCCAAACTGGGAATTGGAACTGGCTCATCCACTTGGACTTGTTTGGATGCTGATATAATATCTAATTTCCCCCCATTTGGCATTTCCACCCTCTGCTTCTTGTAAAGGTCTATGGCTCTCTGCAAATTGGGGAACATGTTCACTCATGAGTCCAGAATTCAGTACTTCTAAATTAATAGGAACTTGACAAAATGACAAGTTCAGTACATTTATTAAAGCTCAGCTAGACAATTCATAGACATTGTTACACAGCACTCAGGAAAAATAGGCAACATAGGAACCATTCATTCTCAGAAATTGCTGTAACAAGAATAAAAACTCATCAAATCGTTTACCTGGAAGATGGAAGTGTCAATTGCTGGAAAAGGTGAACGCCTTGATAAAGTGACAGCATACTTCTGTGGAGCTCTTGAACCATTCTGTCAAATCAACAGATGAGGGGAAAAACTGAATACATCAGACATCATTTATTGCAGCTAATTTTTTTAGTCAAGAAAGACTTTCAATTTGAGTAAATATCACTGTCTCACTCATGCCAAGTTAAAATACTTCCCCCCAAGGTTTTGCAATTGATCGAAAAATCAACCCCCTTCTGGGAAAAAATAATTAATTATACTTGAGGCTCTATGAAGATTCTTTACCTTAACATATGGATCTGTACTTGCATCTGCATCAACACATGCATCCTTTCCAACATTCAGCAGACACATACACTGCTCATATAACTCTGGAAGTGCAAGTTCCGCTGAAATGTCAAGTTTGGAAAGGTAGAAACGGCTGAAAAGAGAAGTCCTGTCAATTGGCGTCGAAGTATCAGAAGCATTCTCAAGCGTAGTTGTGGGCAAAGAATTCAAAGCCGCTTTTGCTGGAGAACTCAAACTGGAAATTTTTGTTTCAGGGGTTTTTTCACAGAAGACATCCTGAATGTGTTCATCCTGAGACACCTGAACAGTCTGCTCAGGCAAACCATCATCCACCTGGGAAGGTACAGACTCATCTTTGTGGGTTGGAGAGGGAAAGTCCTTCTTCAGATCACCATTCTGCTCTTTCCAATTCTCAGAACCGGATTCCCATCCACGACTACTTGCTGAATGCCTGTTCCGGTCCCAATCAGAACCACTATACATGTGAGGATCATCTCTGAAGACACCATTATTGCCATCCCATCCATGTAAATGAGAAGGGCCTGTACCATCCAACATATTCTGCCACCCAAGTGGGCGTAAGTGACCAGGAAACCTGTCAGCATCTGGGATATGGTAAGGAATACCAGCATGGTTAACTTCCATTGGAGGCCTAACACCAAATAGAGGTTGAGATGGAAACTGTGGCATCATTGCTTGAAAACCTCCATGAGTTGGACCATGTTGGAAAGGAACAAATCCATTTGGTACTGGTGAAGTCCAGTTTGGAACACCCCTCCAGGAATTGCCATGCCCTCTTCCAAAACCAGGATCATTACTTCGCCTGTAACGAGCATTGTTGTCTCTACCATCATCCTCTAAAGAACCCATAAAAGGTCTGTCTAGTCCACCCCTGAAAGCAGGTGGGGGAGGAATTAAAGATGCATTGCCCTGACTGGTTCTACCATAAAAAGATGAATCTACTTGAGAGGACTCATCCAACAGTGGTTTCTCTAGTATTAAATCCCGACCCAGTCTATCTTCAGAAGCAGAGAAATCTCTTGCTTCACTACTGTTCCTCCGTCCAGTTTCTTCAATTTCAAGACTCCGCCTAACTCCACTTTTATTCACGTACCTGCGATCAATACTAGTGGAGGAAGGAGATCTTTCCACAAGGGCCATGGGAGAAGCCTTGGAACTGGAAGACCTTTCAGTTGACAAATCTCCAACAGGACCATCATCTATTTTAATTGGTTTTTCCATTGATTTGTATTTAGAGCCTCTCTCTGATTGCCCAGAGAACCCCTCTCTTGAGGTTTTGGTTCTCTGCTCTATTATTGAGTCTCTATACTTGATATCTTCAGAATTCGCATTCCTGAAATAAGGGGAAATGACAACCAGTTATAATTGTTCATGATATAAATGTCACACACAAACTTCCAAATCAGTTTTTGTTTTGGTCCATGGAAACTTCCTGATTACTATCAGTAGGAAGTAGAACATATTGCCAAAGCAAAAATAAAACAAACCATAAAATTAAATCAAGAAAACAACATTTTTGCAGTCATCAACAAACTCAGGTTCAAATTATTTCCCAATTTAGCAAAGCTAGAAAAGTTTTTATTCTAGCTTCAGCACCTCTCATCTATTAAACAATTGTGTCAAGTTAACAAAATATAAGTTCACACTGAAAAGGTAATCTTTACAAAAAAGATGCAAGTAATCAATTATACATGATTTTTTTTTTTTGGGCCATGATCATACATGATTAGGTACATCAATTATTAAGCTTCCTCATGAGTAATGATAGTTTAACACTACTTAAATGCAGTAATGCCCTCAGACTAAAATGAAATTTTAACGTGCATAAATTTCAATTCTAATATGATCTAGTAAGCATGCAAGTGGGAAGGTAATAGCACCCAAAGACAATTTTGAAGATTAACTTGTACCACACTAATCATTCTTTTCCGAAAGTTAAAAAAGGATTACCTATATTCATCTTTGCCAATATGTGAATTTGAGGTAGGGGAAGACCTTCGTTTGTTGCTAGTCCCAGTTGAGTCGGCATGAGCTTGCCGAGATTGGGATCTTCCCCTGTCAGCATCTGAATCAGCTCTGCCACTGCTCAAGCTTTTCTTGTCTACATCAGAATAGTAGGTTTTGACAACTCTAGATTTAGTGTCACTATAATCATCACGATCATCCAATGTTCTTTTCTTTGACCCACTCTCTTTATTCCTGGCACTTCGATCATCAACATGGGACCCATCACGATCACGGTGACGGTCACGATCTCGATCTCTATCTCTATCTCTATCTCGGTCATGTTCTCGATCACGGTCCCAGTCCCAATCTCGATCTCTGTCATAATCACGATCCCTATCAATGTCATAATCACGATCACGATCACGATCACGATCTCGGTCATGTTCATGGTGCCGCTCACGATCACGACCAGGTTCCAAATCACGATCACGATTATGGTCTCGGTCACGGTCATTCTCTAGAAGCTTAGATCTCTTTTGACGTGATTCTACACATTCCTTTTCTTCCCTTGTATGCTTATCATCAGATTTATTGCTGGTATGTTCTTTTGCAGGACGCTCATCTCGTTGCTTGTCATGTCTGTGTTTGTTCTCCTTGTCCAACTCTTCCCTGTACTTGTCTCTATATTTCTCATCCTTTCGCTTCTCATCCTTCTGCCTTCCATCCTTGGCAATGTCATCCCTAGAAGACATGCGTCTATCGTAACCATCTCCAATGTCATCTTGATGCTTATCTGCATCACCAGAATCATCCCTCTTCTTCCTCATTCGCCTCTCAAGCTGGTTATCATGTTCAGGGCTTCGCAAGTCATCCAGTGCCTTCAAATCTGCAATAGCACATAGATTGAAATAAACTACTGTATTCCAAGGAAAAGTAGAGTTCCACAGTTCATAAGAAATAACATGCATCACATCAAAGGTGTTAGAAAAGAGAGTATCAAAAGGAGGACTAAAACATTATAGATTGCAAGTTTACAATAACTTCATCAATGAAGGTGAGGAAGTCAGTACTTTTCAAGGCATATTTTAAAATAAAAATCATCTAGCAGCAGCACAAATAACTATCTAACTTTTCCAATAACTCATATCTGAAAACAGGGATTGAATTACATCATTCTTTTCAAGATCTAGTATCAAAAGTCCTGAACCCTTTGATCAGACAATGTAATAATCAGACATAGCCAGATCTGTCCCAACATAATATTTCATGCGCTGATATATGAAAAAGGATACAAGTTGTTTCGTTAAGCTCTTAATCATTAAGTTTTCTCATCAGGGCAATTGGGGTGGGGGGGACTTTCACAACTAAAATATTGCAAGAAAGAATATACCAAAACCTTAACTATATTAAAAACATATAAACGCAATGGCTTTATATGCCACACTCAATGAAAACAACTTTTATATGCCACACTCAATGAAAACAACTTATCTTATACGGTTAGGAAGAAACAGCCACATCATAATCCCAAGGTTGCAACCAGGCCAAATCAAACTTTGGTAACATAGTTCAAGATCCGTTGCACAGAAAGATGAATTCTAATCCAGAAAACATGAGCCAAAACCAAACCTTTGATAGAATTTATAAATGTATCACTTCGACTGTTAGACAGTCGGTGGGGATTAAGAACATTCAAATATGTTATAAGATGAAAAATAAAATGGGGCTTAAGAAACCTCATGTGGTATCCTGCCATATCATTGTCCATATATTCTCAGAAAATAATTTTAATATTTAAATCCCATATATGATCATATTAAAATTAAGTCAACAGCTACTTTTTGCACTCAAAAACTTCAACTATACCATGTCAATCAAACCAATTAATTTCTGACATGTCAGCAGTGACAACATTTCACCACAAGTAGCCAAATGACCATCTAATACGGAAAACATTTGTTAAATTACCTAAATATTTATCCCAAAGAAAGCAATTAATCTGTCTCTCATTGAGACACACCACCATTGACATATAATCTCACTTTAAATATCCAAGTCTGAATTTAAAATGCTTCTAATGACCAGACCATCCCAAGTACAACAAAATTCATACCACTGATACCAACATGCGAAATGTGGATCCAAACAAAGAATAGGAAATAAATACAAGAAGTTTAATTATAAATTATAAAAACAGATAAGGAAGGACGAGAACAGAGATGAAAAGTGCCCATAACACTGCCTCACTGGTTAGCATATAAACTAAACTTCCTTCTAACTTTNAAAATGCTTCTAATGACCAGACCATCCCAAGTACAACAAAATTCATACCACTGATACCAACATGCCAAATGTGGATCCAAACAAAGAATAGGAAATAAATACAAGAAGTTTAATTATAAATTATAAAAACAGATAAGAAAGGAAAAGAACAGAGATGAAAAGTGTCCATAACACTGCCTCACTGGTAGCATATAAACTAAACTTCCTTCTAACTTTGAAAGAAACATTTATTTTGATATACTGATTTGGACTAGTGTTAAATTATTTACCTAATCATCATCTTGATGGGCAGCTTTTTGCCCTCTTCAACAACCAACCGTTCACTCGATATTGAACAAATGTTTCATTTAATTTTACATGTAAAATCTAGGGGACTGCTAAGTTTCTAACAATATCTAACCATCACAGCTTAAATCATCCTTAAAAGAGTAGGATATGTCAATCAATATCTTTTTTCTTCTAACCGTAAAGCAACATTTTTCTAAAGGAGAAGTCATTTACATTCTGATAATAATAGCCCAAGTAAAATGCTGGATGTCCAGTTTTATCTTGTTTTACTAGAATGCCATTTGGAAGTTCAAGGCACTAAAGGACAAGAGACAGATCAAAAATAAAAAATAAGGTCATGGAGAGAAGACATATCTTGCCTATGACCTCTCAAAGATCACTGCTCCTAAAATGAAAATTAAAGCATTATGTGATATTGAAGCAACAAGTTCTATCTTCTAATTAATAATTATAAATCCAAATTCAAGCAAGCCTCAAGCCCTTCTATAGAGTCGAGTGACCGATGCCAATAGCCTTGTGACAGACAACCCAAAAGCCAAGAATAGTTACAAAAAATACAAGATTAGCATGAAAAAGAACAAAAATGGAGGCAGCATACGTTCAAAAGAAATAAAAAAAATTATTAATTTCTCTTCTAAAAGATATCCATCAAAGAACTTATTCAAACTGCTTATACTAAAGTATATACCTCATAACAAGAGATGCTTCAGCCAAACACAAAAGATAAAATAGAAAACTAACCAAACTCTTAAATTGAAAATATCATACAATGTTGAAATATAAAATAAAACAGAATGAAATTTTCTTAGGCCCCTTCCAGAGCACAGCTACAATGCAAATCAGGAACTCCATTAATGATGGCTGGAATTGCAAAGTATGTTGTATCTCTTGAACTCTGTCTTCTGTAATACATAGTGACAGGCTACAAAGAGGCTCAACCCATTCATTATTTTCTCAGGGCAGTCAAGGGGATATTGGGTTAAATTCACTAATTCACTCAGTTAGATTCCAGAAAACACTAAAGCAACTATTTGTAATAATATTGTGAAGATGTTCTAGTCTTATAAAATTATTTCGTCAACATGCATCAACAAACATATCTTTCTTTCAACAATTAACTATCTTCTCCCTGTACACCTACCAACATCTTACTGAAACTTTCTATTTCATACAGACTACAAGTTACAATAAGAAGATATCCAAAGATCATAAAATCATACAACATCTGTGTGTGAATAAAACAAACCTCCTTTTAAGCAATAGAATTCACATTCAATAAGGTAATAGATAATATTTAAAAAATGAACAAAGTCTACGTCTGGCTTTAAGTTCAAGACTTCATGGTGGTACAAACAAATCAATTTCTTCATAAATGAATCATCTTCACTTATGTTCAAAATAGTTTAGGCCATTCCAGAAAGGTGAGTTTAACATTCTACAGAGATGCATTTTCTCAAGCCGTTCAACTGAAATGCACTGCTAAATATATGACCCTCATTTAAAAGCAACATGACCAACAATAAAAATGAAACCAAAATAACATTGTTAGAGCTAAACAAACTTATAAACATAACTCACCAATGGCACTTCATCCTTTACCATAGAAGCCAAGGACCAAGTGTAAACCATTGACACATTAGATTTATATCTCATTTAATCTCTGAGGTTGCAACAGATATAACCGGTCAAGAAAAAATATCTTTGAACACTTTCAAATCCCAAGATTATTATCTCTCCACGAGTCTTAAACAGCCTAATAGTACAAAGGTACTATATGCACATTAGTCTTACGTAAGTAATTTTATGCAGAAGAAATAGAAGACATTACAATTTTTTTCTTTTTGGTTGGCCTGAAAAGGCATGATACACTTAGATTCTGTAAGAAAACCGGTTTCTCTATTATTTAAGAAATCAAAGTCAAGTAGCAGTTCCCCTTGTAATGGAAGAATACACTATAACCTAAATAGAGCCTGAAACTATCATTCAGGTACTTCACAGAATGTCACAGGGTATGAAATACAAGGAATGACTTATACATCAAAATTGAAATTGACTAAAGTTGGTGAATGTTAAAGCAGTGAGAACTAACAGAATTGGAGGAAGAGAGAGAGATTAGAAAAGGGGGTAAGAGAACGCTTTTATATAAACAAGAATACCATAAATCAGCATTTCAGCAGCACAGTAGAGTTACTGAATTGAACACAACCAGGATATATCAATTTAAAATTGATATTTGATATACAAAGTATCGTCATTAAGGAATGGATGTGTACGGCTAGGGCAGAGAAAATGGTCATATAAGAATTCCTCAAGTCAGGCAGCCCACACACATAGGAACAGCTGGTGGTTTTCAAATCTATAATCTAATCATTCACCCTTGTTCTTAAGAAGGAGGAGGACGCAAATCTAAGTTTGGATGGCTTGAGATTATTAGAAATAGAACACAGAAAGCTCACTTTCAGCTCCTGAATACGCCTAGTCGTTCTTGACATAAATGTAAAATACGCTTCAGTTCATAACATTTTACGCCAGTAATGTGAACAAAATGTATAGAACCGTGCATAGGATAAACATACCACAAAGCAATCAGTTACCTTACCAGTATTTTCAAAATCTTGCTTGGACATACGCTGTTCTTCGTTATCAACCAATCTCTCGCTTCTACCTTCTTTAAACTTCTTTTCCTTTTCAGCGCCACCTTCTCTACTCTCCTTTCGACCTGAATCCTTATGCTTCCCCTCGCCCTTCCCGCTACTCTTCTTTACCTCCTCACTCTCACCATACACTCCAGCATTCTCATCTCTTCTCCTACTTTTTGAATCCCCCGATGACCTTGACTTCCTGGAACCTTCTCCTCGATCATCCTCACCGCCGTTCCACCTATCTCCCACTCCGTCATTGTTCCGCTCCTTCCGCCGCTTTGAGGAACCATACTCATCGGAATACTCTCCGTTCCCAGAGCCATGCACGTCCTTCACATCTTTCGAATCCAGTTTCCGTTTCTCACTCGAGCTTGAATCCTTCGAAACCTTCGTTACACTCTCCTCCTTACTCTTCCGATCCTTCAAGCCAGATTCTTTTTCCGAGTCAGAGTATTCCCTCGTATCTCTAGAACTATGTTTGCTCGATTTGTGCTTTGAACTTCGCGGCATAACGAAAGCAAACTCAAAACCCTATTTGGGGAAGTCACGGGGAACCGAACACTAAAACCAGAATCGGAACCCTAGTACTGAAATTGCAGCATATTCCGAACCCTTAAATCCAGAAACTGAAACCCTAATTTTGCGAAGCAATCCAGTTCTCGAATCAGCCACCGGAACCCTAACACTGAAAACTCCAGTTCCTGATTGAAACCAGATTGAGAAAGCTTCGAACGAATAGTGATGTGAAACTCTCTACCCAGACGGCGCTGAAACAAGCAAGCTTACGACCCAAACTGATGAGGCTGAGACCGGAGAATATAACCGGAAAATGGATCGGGGTGGGATAAGCGGGTCTAATATGAGATAGGGATCGAATAAGACCAAATTTACGGGACAGCCCAAGAGATACTGGGGTAACACTGGGTCGGCTGGGGATAAAAGCGGAAGAGCAGGAAGTGTTGAAGAGCGGAAGAAAAAACAAAGAGTTCTGGGAGACAAATTTTTTTGCTTTTGTTTATCGGCGTTAATGAGACTCGGGGATGACTCGGGATAATTGGGATCCACGTGACAGGATTACCCTTAACAGTTTGCCTTTATGGCGGCAGTGTCCTCTCCTCTTGAGATTGTGTTCCAATGATTTTCATGTAGATTAGGTCACGTTGCATTGTCCAATAGGATTATTGGAATCATACAAATTTAGATGATGCAAATAAGATCACACTATCTGCTGGTGCCACATGATCATTAGCTAAGGTCCATTTCAGGGCATGACAACCGTACGATGGAGTTGAAAAATAATAAAAGTACAAAATGGAGCGTAATTGATGCAACTTAAGACCTTAACCACTAATCAAGATTCGTATCATCAAATTATTTATTAAATGCATTTGATAGGAGTGGCTTTTTTGATAAATAAAAGGAAAATAAAATTTAATATAATCACGGCCTTCAATCCATGCCTGCTATTACTTTATGAAACAGAACTTAATTTGACAAAAGAAGAAAAATAATAAAACATTATTAAAAATCTCCTAGCAAATTCTGATAAAATAAGAGAATAAGTAGGACAGCGTAGCCATTGAGTATATAGTAGATTTCATCATGCTTGATAGAATAATGCAGGCTAGTGCTTCTGTAAGAGAAAAAAAGTAGGATATTTGGGCAGAAGGAGTTAAGAAAAATGCTTGTTATGCGCTAATTTATATTGCATTACCTCATATTATTTGAGTTTGAGTAAATTTAATTATGTAAAAGGAGAGTGAGACAGAAAGGAGAAAAAGGGTTAAATGCAAAGAATGGGTAAGGTGAGGGCATGGCTGATATTTGTGTGTTCAAAACTCTTGTTTCAAGTATATTGTGCGCATCTATTAGTGAAAACAGGTAGTAACAAACATGGTGTGTAGAGATAGTGTTACAATTACAAAGTGGGTTGGTATTAATTCTGCGTGGGTTCCATGTCCTCCTTCGTTTTGCAGTGGCGGAGCCACTTGACAATGTCACAGCAAAAAGAAACGTGTATACAAATGAAACGATTAATATGGCTATATTTTTTGCTATTGAAAATTCATTGATGAAGAAACAGTAAAGGGTGTACATGATGTTCCACAACCACCGAAAGCGGCGATCCAAGCCCATTTGGCACAATCATGTGAAACCCTATTTAAATATTTCAGAATTAAAGAAAACGAGCACACGAGCTTAACTCATTTTGCTCCTCACCTAACTTCATTATATATATAATATTTATATAAATGTAATTTATTAATTATTTATATATTTTGATATATGCATATTCAATTTCTCCATTATCTTAACAAAGTAAAATTTGTTCAATTGTATTTTTAAGACAAATAAGCTAAGTTAATGAACCAACTTAGATTTTTTACACTTCTTAAACTATATATGCAAGTATTATTTATTTTATGTGAAACTCAAATGAATTTAACTGCAAGTTTTTTGTTTTTTTGGGGTAACATTTGACGACAATGGGTAGAAGCCTATCAACTAGGAAAATATATTGAAACCTACGACCAAAAGAGAGATAAAAAAAAAACAAAACAAAACAACAACCAAAAGAAAACATAAGATATGTATATATTTTAAAGACATTTTATAATATCAAGAAAATATATAATATATTTATAATGTGACAAATGCAAATGATTGATGATATGAAAATATTAATTTTGGCAATTTATTTTTATAAGAAAAATTAAATATTTTCATATAATTAATTATTAATATTTTAACGTAAAAAAAATCACATATTTTATTAATATGTTATAACCACCCATATTTTAAACCACAATATAAGATTAAACTGATCTTTGACCAACCCAGTTCAAATATACTCAAGTTTTGGGCTGAGTTAAAAATTTATACCAAGGGGCCAGAAATGAAGAACAGAATTGGTAATGATCCAACTAGCGAAATACACCATGTATGCAGGCCCAATAAAGGGATGGATCTCAAGAAACTCCAATCACCGTCTTGGGTCATAAGCTATAAATTTTATTGTTCAAAATTGGACTATGCCCTTAATGATTACGACAATTGAGGACATCAAGTATGTTGTTTCATGTAACGGATGAACTGGAACCATAATTGGGGTAGGTTCATTTTCGTCTTGGTCCAAATCATGTAGCTTGCAAAAGTGGGACTATAGAAAGGTCCTCTAATGCAAACTTGAACAAAATGGGAGAAAATTGTATGAAGACGTATCTAGCATTGGCGTGTCCCTTCGCGTTTTCTACATCAAAGTGAATTGTCGAGCTCAAAAAAAAAAATGTGAAATTAAATTGTGATGATTGAACATTGAGTGACTTAGAAGAGTAATCAAGATTAGTAATGAAAATTAAGTGGTGGAACTGGCAAAGAAAATAGACGTTGGAATGGAAGTGTCTCTTTGTTAAAGGTTTAAGACTTTTAGAACAAACGAAAAAATTAAAAATATAGGAATGTACAAGTGGGAAGTTAAATATGACTCACAAATGGACATGGGTGGATTAATCAAGGTGTGAGTAAATAAATCTCATATTATCTGACCATAACAAAAAAAAANATAAAAAAAAAAAAAAAACCCTTAAAAGGCTTAGGAAAAATGAAAAGGAATTTATTTATGCTAAATGTAAAAAAATTGAGTCTAGAAAAAGTTTAAATAAGTTTAAAGTGAGCTGAAGGCGAAAAAGAAAAAGTTTAAAGTGAGCTCATTTGTTTTAAAAAAATGTTACTTAAATTAAAATATGTCAAATAAACAAATATAAAAGACGCGTTAAAAAAAATATGTATAGATAATTAGATATCATTATTATTATTTTTATTTTTATATTTTTGGTAAGTGCTTAGATACTCTTGTCTTTAAGACTTCAACTTTATCTGGGTGAAGAGAATCCTGGGACCCAACATTTGGTCTATGGATATTTGGAGAGGCGGACGTGGACGTGCGCTGAACTCGTGGTGAAACATTTTCAGCGTTCCGTCCCACGCAACTCTCACACAGCCGACTGACACAGTCACACGCTTCCTTCGTATATATTACTATGTCCATCACCATGTTTCTCGGTTGTTGGCCTCTAACTTCTTTCTGACTCCGGTAAGTTTCAGAACATTTTCATTCTTTATTTTCTTTTTTCCATCCTTACTTTGCTATCGCTTTAATTCTTTGGAAAATGATTAGTCCTATGGTCTTATGATTGTTGTCTTCCGCAATTTGCAGTATTTGATCCAACCAACTTCACTAACTGTTTGACTGAATTGAGCTAGATTTCTTGATGTTCCTAATATTTGTGTTTTGTTGAGCTAAGATAGTTGTGGTTACTATGTTTCTTTACCCTGTTGTCTCACTATAGAAAAAAGCTCAGTTAATTAATCAAAATGTGGGAAAGACTTACAAAGTTGGAAACTAGTGAGATTTAGGATTGAGTTTTTTCTTAGAATCAGCTAGGTGGAGCATAATATTATATTTGGTCTCTCAGAAATGCGAGGAATAGAAAGGGTATACAACGTATGACTGTGACATCTTGGTTGCTCTATACCTAAGAACTGACAAAGTTAAACTTGCTTCAGTTTATACAGTATTAAAGTTCATTCATATTTTTTAACTGTTAACTTAGACCTAAAATTAATCTCTTTTTGTGTCTATTTCGTTTAAATATTTTACCATTGGTGGAGCTTCATTGGAGATTTACTTATGGAATCTTCATTTCGTTTCAATGTTCAGAGCTCTGATAATGGCGCTCTGCAGACCTGGACCAAACCCAACTCTGGAGAGTTGTAGATTAGCTTATTCAGCTCAAAATTTGTCGACAAGATTTATTGCACCAGTTCCCCTGCATTGTATTGGAAAATTCTCTAATTTAGACAGGAGACAACGTCAAGGAGTATGCTGCTCATCATTAAGAAAAGCCGCATCTGCATCTTCTATGGAGTCACAGGAAGATGCTCCAAGTGATTTACCGGTTTGCATGGAGGAGGAACTGGACCATGTTATGCGGTTCAAGATGTCTGACTTTAAGATTTTAGATCATGTTAGTGTTGGGCTTGGTGGGCGGGTATGAATTCTAAAATAAGTTTATGATGTGTCATGAATGGCTTAGATTTCTGGTGGTGATCTGATTGATTTAAGTTTTCCTATAGGCGGATGAGCTAGTTTATGAAGCCATGGTGAAGGATAGTGGTAGGTAAGTTAATTCCTTGTCTGGTTTGCATATGATTAGGTATGAGCATAATGTTTGTTTCTATTCATTTGCAGCCCTTTATATAACACCAGAGTTGTACTTCGACAGCTTTCCAGTGCCCAAGCTCAGCGTCGAGGGAAACGGGCAATAGAGGTGTGTAGATCTTGTGGTGTCAAAATCTGAACTTCCTCTATTTCATCTTAATTTATTATTGGTGTCTTTTAGGTATTGAAAAAGCTGGTTCGACGTAAACTTATGTATCATTCTTACTCCATGCAAGTTCATGGTTACATCTCTTTGCCTGCAAGTGGCCGTCATGGGCCTCATGGCACATTTATCCTAGTCCACGGGGTAGGTTTTATTCTATGTAAGATAGATTCCATTATTTCCCTTCATAGATAGTCACACTCTTGCTTGTTTAGAATGTTTTTCCAATGACTATTTCATTGGAAATATGCAACAAACTGCTTCTGATCAGTATCTTCATGTCAGTTTTTAGCCCCCTCTCCTCCCCACCAAAAATAAGAGAAATTGACATGATTTTTTTTTCCTGGTTTTTACAACTTTTAATTGCAGTATCATGGTAGTTTTTCTTTAAAACACTGGCTTCAACAATCAGATTGGCTTCCAACTTTAGAGGCCACTCTTGCACTGGACGAAGAGTATGTTAGGAAGGCGGGAGAAGATACAACTGGTGGTCCTGCCGTTTCTAGGCAGTTGCGACTTACTCGAATATTGATGAGGGATCTTCTAATTGGAGTATTATCTTTTTCTCTTAATATTTTCTTTTAGAAAAGGATGCTTTATATTTTTCCACATGGCAATAAGAGGAATGAAATTATTCATTTACTTCAGGTAAATTACTTGCACAGCCATGGTCTTGCACATACAGAGTTGAGGCTGGAAAATGTGCATATAAGCCCTGTAGACAGACATATTAAAGTAAGCATTGTTGTTCTGAGTACAAATTGTAATTTTCTTTATTCACTCTCTCTCTCTCTCTTGTGATTTACATGGATTACCTGTGCTATTTACCCATACCCCAGAGCAAGGTTTAATTTACTGCTTATGTTGCACTCATGCTTATATTTGCAATGCTACACCATAATAGATGATCAAATCTTAGATAGCCACCTGTATGCTAAATTGTTTAGAGTCAATTGAAAAATTCAATAGAAGGTTTGTGGATGCTGATTTCCAATGGGCTGATGATTCTTGGCAGTGAATGTGCTTTCAGATTTTGTGGCATTTGAAGAATGTTTGATGTGTTGCATCTAAGTTACTGGATAGTAAAGATTGGTGTTTCTTTAAAATTTTCAACCCATTATTGGCTAAAATTAATTAGTTTGGCCTTTAATCTTTACTTATCAGGTGGGTATACTAGGAAATGCTGCTGACTTTTATAAGGAAGGCTCAGATGGTGGCTCCATAGACAGGCGACAAATGATGATTGCATTTGACATGAGGTATGTCCTGGGAAGTTTCCAGTGAAGTATGGTGCACAACTATATACATGTTAATATATGTAGAAATTTTTTTTGATACCTTATTCTGGGTTGTGTTGCAAAGATGCGTTGGTTTCATAGTGGCAAAAATGGTATTGAGGGAACTTATGGATCCTTTGATCTTCACAAAGTTCAAATCATTCCTCACGAAGGTATGGGAAGCTGGATTTTTAAGTACTCTTTTTCTCATGACTCTTAAAAATACCACTTAACCTTCTACTTTCTCTCATTTTATTTCTGAAAACTAGTTGACCTAAAAGCTTAAATTGTTAAACAAGTGAAGGAGCCAAGAATGGGATTATGTATCTAATATGCCACTTCACAATCTAAAACCTAAGTACTTTATTTCGTTTATTTTTTCTGGAGGTGTTCAAGTTATTGGTACTTTCCTTGATAGAAAGGGTACTTAGAAAATAGTTAAAATTAATGATCAAATGACCATTATCCTTAATAGGTTACTAAGGAATCTGCATTAATAATTTACTAGCGTAAGTGGACAGTCATCCTCAAGTTAGCATTTTATGTTATATTCCTGGTCCCCTTGTAGTGAAAAGATATTGGATGACCGAGTAGTCAACTGTGAACTGTAAACAACATGATTTGTTTTACTAAATATTTTTAATTCCTTTCTTTTCTTCTATTCCTCATCTCTCCATGTCTATTTTTCTGCCGACCTTCATAGATTATTTACCTGATGTCAAATGATTGATATAAGGATTATATTTAATCATTCTAAAGCAATTTGGAAACATCATGTACACACAGATGTACTTCAAATGTTTTATTTTGGCTATTCTTTGACAACAGGAATTTACAAAATATGGTGAAATAAAAGATGAAAGGGAAAGTTTTCTTGCAATGATGTAAACTTTTATGTGCTTAAGTAAGTTTCATCGTTATACTTAATTCTGGCCACATGCAACTGCAGGGTTATGATCCTTCATGTTTGCGTGAGGTTATGTTGGAAACCCTTGGTTGGAGTTTCCCTTCTGGAAATGTCGGACTACAAGTATGTTTATGCTCTGCTTGTGCAAGTTATTTAACATTTAGAGTTCCATTATCTGTTTTGAGTTTTCTGATGTCTTTCTTATATTACTTTCTTCCAGATACTTGATAGAAACTGGGGTGCAGGTTGGCACCTCCTATCCTTATTGCTTGCTACCAAACCTTCTAAAAGGATAAGGTATACTGCGAAGCATATTTTTTTTGTTTTCCCAAGTGTAACGATCCAAATTATGTTAATCCTGTGAATTGTGATACAGTTGTTTGGATGCTCTTAGACACCCATTCCTCTGTGGGCCAAGATGGAGAGTAGTGCCATCTATGGATATTATAAGATGGGGTCTTGGTTCTACTGCAGTGCGAATCAGTGAGGAATACATCTATCGTGAGCCCCAGGTATATACATCAAATGCTGGCTACATGGTAGTTTTTGTTATTCAATGAGCCCTTTTTTATTTTTTTGTTTTCTGAGCATTGGTCCCTAGCTAGGAGGTTTCATACTTGTTGGTGTCTGAGGTCCTTAAGTTTTTTCTTTACTAAAATTTCAACTATAGTGCTTATCTTGCAGTAATGCAGACAGGACATGATATAGAGGTTGACTAACAAGTGACTCTTCTATGTTTTAGCGAAGTAGGCTTGCACACTTCATTGAGTTGATGGAGATGTTGAATCCTCATCCAAAGCCAAAGGTAGTTGGTGATTTGAAATTTTCTTGGCTCTTATTCTGCTCATTGATGTAGATTTTTATACCGGCAAGTATACCGGGTCACACAAGTAATATAATGATAAGTAGAGTATCGTTCCCATGAGGATTAAGGCTAGCAACTACCAATTTCACCAATAATGGTTCTATTTGGACAGATCGATGGTTTAAGAATGTTTGATAATTAAAGCTAGAACAATTTAATAACAATTAAACTAAGAAATTAACAATGAACAAAAGAAAGTTAGGGGTTGATTTCACTCGAATTTGAATCCGGTTACTTCATAGACAAAGTAACCTTTGAATGACTGAAGAATAAGTTATTCTAATTACAAATCCTTTGTTGTTGGCCAATTTCTCTAATTTGATTGAACCCAATCCCTTGGAGAAACAATCCTCCCTATCCCAACTAGTTGCCCAATTCTTTGGTACAATTAACTTGTCTAGGTGATTAAGCTCTAGGAAATTAATTCAAGACCACATAAACTAAGCTATCTATTCCTAGATTAACTTGATTTCTGGTAGAGATTATAAGAGCACACCCATATCTTACTATCCCTAGCATCAACATGAGCCACAATAAATCATTCAAATGATGGCCAAACATTCAAAAGCATTAAGAATTGTAAAATCTACTCCAACAAATAAATTTGAATCAAAATAATATTAATCAACAGCAAAGCTTCATCAAAATCCGAGCTACATCAATCCCTAACTAAGAGAATTTAGCTACACATATTTAAACCAGAAAAACATAGAAATAACAGAGATAGAGTCAAGATGGAATCAGAAAAACTCATTCTCATGAATTCTTTCAAAGGGTTGATCTTCTATCTTGCTCTTATTCAACCCCTTCGGGTTGGGCTGCCGCCTCTGGCTCTGAATCGTGCCTCTTGATGTCCAAAAGACGGAGCTCCCTTCTTTTCCCTCTTAGATGCATATAAATACAATTCTAAATCTAGGGTTTCACCTTTCAGAAGCTCAAACACGGCCTAGACACGGCTGTGTTCACTTATGGTGGCTAGGCATGTCACTTGAATGCTCTCTGGACCTCGAACACAGCCCGAAACACGGCTGTGTCTAGGCCATGTTCCCTGTATAGAATTCAATTGCTTTTGATTCCTCTGCCTCTTAGGATTAATTAGCCACCGAAATCACTTAATTTGGACTTAAGATGAGTAAGTTATGCCCAAATCTCTTCATAAAGGTCCAGACCCGATTCCAGGATATCGGTTCTGATTTCTGGGTTAAATTTGACCCACTGAATGTCCGAATTAGCCTTGGAGGTCTGAATGAAAGTTGTAGATAATCCTCTTAGCTTTCCTACAAGGTAAAATTCACCATTTTTAGACATCCAGAACTAAAAATATACCCGAAATACAGAAACAGTGTCAAAAACCTAATAATACAAATATTGGGGTTAAGTACCATGTTTAAAGCAAATTGTGCTCAAATCTAAGTAAGAATCTATTGATAAAACATGGAACGTAACGCCATAAAAAACACATATCACNAAGTTGTAGATAATCCTCTTAGCTTTCCTACAAGGTAAAATTCACCATTTTTAGACATCCAGAACTAAAAATATACCTGAAATACAGAAACAGTGTCAAAAACCTGATAACACAAATATTGGGGTTAAGTACCATATTTAAAGCAAATTGTGCTCAAATCTAAGTAAGAATCTATTGATAAAACATGGAACTTAACGACATAAAAAGCACATATCACTCATTGTTGTTTTTATGATGGCTTTTTTGAAAATAACACCATTTGGTTATCACTGATGATAAAATACCTAATCCCAGTAAATAACTTTCATCATTTGGTTTTTTTCAATCTCCTTACAAATTGGAGGGATGAAAACATGTTTCTGAAATAATATGAAGTAGTTACCTGCTGATACGTATTTACATGCTTAGCAGTTGTTTCATTTTTGTTAGTTCTATAATAAACTAGTGAAGACTGAAGAATGTTCAAAAAAATCTTAGATACACTTTTATTGTGGTTTACCAGTCGTTCATTGGAATGTACATTTTTGCATGTCATTGCTGTTTTAGACTACGACCTGCTTTTTCAAGTGTCTGGCGGTGTAGCCATCTTGATGTCAGCGTGTGTGCTTGCCCCTGCTGAAAGTTTGAAGTTCAATTTATATAAAATAAAGTTTCAAATTGACCCTGAAGAAGGAAAAATGGGGTCAAAATCCGTTTGAAACTTTAAATGAACTGCACTTTCAACTTTTGGAAGAAGAATTTCTGAAATTCTCTTCAAATAATATCTAAAACAGTTTCAGAAAATCAAAGAGACAAGTTGAAAGAGAATAAACGGGATGGACCATATGTTTAAAATCAGAGAAAGAGAAATAAATTGTACTCCATAAAACTTGTTAGAGGGCCGAAACTAAACCTCAAACCCTCAATTTCTGCTGATATGTCAGACATGCAATGGCTTCTTGAACCTAGAATATAACAAAAGGTGGTACTGAAAAATTAAACATCCCAGAGCAGTAATATTCTTTGCCATACTTAGATGTAAGATGTGAGGTATATTGTCCACGTGCCATCAATTTTTATTAAGGTTTTTCTAATTCCTGTGTTCCTATTTATGTATGCAGAACTGGCTGGAGCTGCTGCCAGGGAAATGGCGTCTCTTGTATTGCACCGGGAAGCATATAGGGCTGACCCTTCGTCAACCTCCTTCCCGTGTACTCATTGGAGATGTGCATCTGACCATCAAAAGAACATCAAAGTTGAAGACAAGCCTTTCATTCATCTCTGACATTGGATTCACTGTGATGATTGGTCAGGACTGGCCTCATGACAAAGCTGGTAAAGGTGGGAACTTGCAGGTAAAATCTTTATTTGCACTAACAGCTGGGAGAAGGTTATATTTGAAGCAAGAGAAGGCCACTGAGAAATTCTTCTTTAGTGCTTCTAGCAGTGAAGAGGCACTGGCACAGAATTTTTCTGGTAAGAAATGGAAAAAAGTAAACCCTTTCAAGGAGTTTCCCTCAAGTCTTCCTGCAGCCAAGCTTGTATCCGGTGATATTGATGTGACAATGAATCTTGATGATCCATTGAATCAAAATATTGATACTGCGAGAAATGCGCTTCAAGAACTAAGAACACAAGTTCCCCCTGAAATATTTGATTTGTCCAAGGTTGTGTGTGGAACATATGTGGACTCCAGGCTGCTTGTCCTCCGAGGGGTTAATGGATCAGCTCTCCTGTTTACGAGGTCTTTTGTGGATACAAGTAGTTCTAGATAATTGTCGGTGTAGCATACTTCAAAAGAGGGAGTGCATTTGTTTGTATATTTATTTTTTTTTACAATTTTATAGCTGTAATAGATTGTGATTGTCTCCTTGAAAAACTCCTCCTTGTAATTATTTATTTTATGATTAATGTAAAAATTCATAGGTTGATGTAGAAGTTGTTAAATGGGTACATGCCCAATCCCTTATTCATCCGGGACTCGCATGATTTCTGGTAATTTACAAGTTTTATTAAGTTACATATTTTAAGTAAATAAATTTATTTAAAAAAATTGCAACTAATTGTTTATTTTCAAAATTATATATATTAAATACAAAACAAAGAATACAAAACCTCTTCTAGCACCTTCTTTATAAAAAGGTTGTAATATTGCTAACAGTAATGTGTGCGGTAAACAAAAAACGAAGTGGAAGTAGCATAACTTTTTAAGGCAATAGCAATTTTATAAATAAAGTAGTTGGTTATGAGTAAGGAGGTTATAGAAGAAAAAAGAAAAATATAAGCATCCTTGGAGAAGCAACACCAAACTCACACAAACAAGTGGAGAGCTGATAAGAGAGCAAAGAAGGGAGCACACTGTAGAGAGAAAAACTGGCGGCTATTTAGAAATAAATGCTGTAACTTGCCTCACAACCTGAGATAGATCTACTTACTCTAGTTCCCAATAAGAGATCTATCTAAGTTGCAAGTCGACGATGTTGGTAGCATATGAAGATGAGGAGGTAAAGGACGAGCTCGACCTTAATGGCAGCGAGTCGATAAAACAGGTAAACAGTCATCTTCCTCTATTTCTTGTGTGTCAACTCAAGCGATTCTTGCTTCTTTTCTTTGTTTGTGTGTATGTAGTCTGATCTGAGAAGTGATATAGAATTTCAATTCTGTAAACTGCTATAACATGCCTTGTGCTTTCTCTTTGTTGAATTTAAGACACCGATGTCAATGCTTGCAAGAATTGCTTTTCTTCTTCTGGTTTAAATTAAATAAGCAAATTATTATGTACTACTTTTGTTAGTCCATTCACTGTTAAGTCCATATGAACAGAAGGATCGGCGTCACTAAATTCCAATTCCCAGGCGAAGAAGAATCTACAAAGTAAAAAGACAGTGATACTGGGTTTTGCAGTCATTTATGTCTTCGCTTCGGCCCTGTAATACAATACTCATACTATCGTTTTTTTTCTGCCACAGTAGGAAGGAATGGGTTAGCATTCAATTAAGAAAATAAAGTAATATTCGCCGAAACATTTACAGAGATGCTACGAGCCAAAAGCTGCTAAATCTATAGCTTTTATTAGGCTTCCATGAACGTCTGTCTAAGCAAAACAAAAGCCAAAGCACTTTAAGGGAAAAACACAAAATTATGCCTTTCTTTTTCCTACTTTTCTTTTTCTTCTTTTGAGTTGATTAAAAGTACAACTTTGGTGTAACTGTGAGATTCCCGCGGGCGAGGGGATGGGTTAGTGCTCCTTGCGGAGAAACAATAGGAGTCATCCGTATAAATCTTCAATTCATGAATTTCCGGCAAGTTGGAGCTTTACATAAACAAGGGACTTTGAATTCATCAGGCTCATCTGGATCAAACAAGTAGTCATACCTGCCAGATGCAACCAACATTAAGAACTGAATGAAAGAAAATGCATGCTGAAATTACATATTCACATGCAACACACACCCACAGAGAGAAAGAGAGAAAGTGATAGAGAGGGGCAGAGAAATACGTTAGTTCATCACCAGCGGATACGTTAGTCTTAGCAATGAGTACAATCCGGCTCTCGTCATCACCCACACTCATGATCCTTGCATAGCAATTCGGAGCACACTGTATTAACATGAAGCAAGGACTGGTAAGAAGAGATGCCAAATTTGTACAACATATCATACGAGCACTAATAACAAATAAATATCAGTAACAACAACAAACTGCAGAAAAGCCTAATCCTGGAACTATATCCACCCAACTCAAATTAGATTGACTCACAGAATGGTTGATTAGCCGTGCTATATTTCCTTTATCGGTGGCATCTACCACCACTTCTTCACTTATCTTAAACAGCTGCAAAAAAATAGAAAAAAAAGGGCAATTTAGTGTCATCAAATACAAATAATTAAGCTAACCATCAGAAAACACTTCGGCCATCCTGGACTTTACAGAAGTCATTTAAATGTAGAGGCCACAGTCAGAAGGGGAAAAAGTGGCGACGAATAAACTCACATAGCAGTCTTTGCCTTCTAATCTGTACCGTGCCTCCCTCAGATCTGCAATGCTCCGTCTCACTTGTTCCCCACGATATTCAAGAACCTGCTTAGAAATAAATCACGCTCACTATCACCATAAAAAAAAGATAGAAAACCGAAACACATGAAGTATCAATCGACAATAATATTATGCTAGTCCAAATATTGACCCCGTGTTTCAACTCGTGAGGGAAAGAAAGGAAAATAAAATTTTGCAAACACCTGAACCAGAAACCAGTTCAGAAGAATCCTTGGGATCAAAACAACAAAGAGAGAGAGAGAGTATACATAATCTATTGAAATGAATCATACCACGGTTTTTTTCAGTTTCATGTCAAAGAGGCTTATGCAGCCTTAGGAGAACATAGCTTGGGAGTTGGGCATTCCCTTGGCCTTGCATGCATAAGATCATTTTATTTAAGATTAAGATGATATTATATGGTGTCTGAAAATGATGTCTTTAAATCATAATTGATGACTTTCTGGAAGGGCTCCCTTTTATGTGCCTTTCAATTTTATGGAAAACACAACGAAATAGTTCACTCCCATTAGAGTTTTAGAGACACCAAAATCCAAAGGGTATTTGTAAGGTCAATCAAGAACATTGTAAGTGATAATTGATCAACACAGACGAAGCCATGGGTCTTTGTAACCTATTCTATTCATATCTGAGCATTAAATTCATACCATTTCTCCTTCTTGAATATTCCTGCTCGCAAAAAGGCCCCATCCATGTATGCCTGACCTCCCAAAGCAAACCCGCTCATTTTCGGTTCTCTGAGATCATGTACATTTACCCACAATACAGAGAGTTGTTCTCAAAAGACCCCAAAAAGGAATTAAAAAGACAAAAACTGAAGAAAGAGAAAATTTACTTGTAAGTGGTAAAGACGTTCCCTAAAAGAAGAAAATGTCTGAGGTTCTTCCTTTACCACCTATTTGAGGGAAAGAGACAACCAAAAAGAGAAGCAGGTAGTTGTAACACATCAGTTTAGAACATAAATAAAACTAAAAAGGAATGGGAAAAATTTACATTTCTTTGAGAAAGATAAGATTTACTCTGTAAGCATTTAAACTCTGTATTGCATCTAAAGGATGATGGAAGTGACCCTTCACTCGATGAGCAACGGCTTCATCTGCTGCTCTCTGGGAAGCAGAAAAAAAAAATGAGAAAAGCGTCAGCATTTTACAAGAACCACATAAAAATGTAAAGGAAATATTATTAGAGGCACTGAGGCAAGACTGGAAAACAAGGTGTAGATGATGAACATAGACGCAAAGGAATCAATTCTGTCAAGCCATTAAAGAAATAAGCATCATATTTTCCCAACACATCCAATACAAGTTCCAGCAGGCACATTTGATGAAGCAGCATTAGTTGCTTGCAGCGTACATCTTTAACTGAAGACATTGACTAACAATTTAATGTTTAACCTCAAAAGCACTTCCACCACAAATATGAATAGGACAACCAACAAATGGTAGATATCACAGACAATGTTATATTGATTGAGATATTATTTTTGAACTTTCATCAACATGGTTTCCTCCAAACTACCTTTTTGCTAGGATTCGTTCTTTGAAAGATGCGGCACCTAGCAGCAGAGAATGGCTCTTCCCCAGTGTTATCTACAGGAGGAGTATCTTCTGGCTTTGTTCTATTAGATGAAATTAACCTTGACCCAGCTTTTTTCTTATTTTGGAGAAGGCTTTTGGCTGAAATAACCCCAAGAGGTGTTTGTATGATCAAAACAGTATCTGGATTTGGAGCCCTGCAGGAATCACAGATAGGATTAAGATAAAGGCCAAAAATAAAACTGTCCTTTAAGTGCTTTTTTTGTGAATGATGAATTTCAGGCATAACCATATATGTGCAATTCCTGACAGACTAGAAGGACAAAGGAGAATCTCTTCCCTTTGTTGGAAGTGAGGATTCCATACCTGTGGTAAGCACAATAAGAAACCATTTTTGTTGTCTGTCTACCATTTTTCTCCGAGCAATGCAGCTGCATTTAAAGGGGAGGTGAGAAAATTCAATAATATATTGCCATAAATCATGACTTGTACACAAGAATAAATCCAACTTATCAACTGCAAGTCAACCATGATATGCAAGAATACTAGGGTTAAGACTATATACTAGCATCAGATTTCATATATATCTTGTAGTTCACAGCATATCAATCTTCTGTTATTGCAAGCCACTTCTAGAAATTCATTGCACATGATCTGTAGGGCATATGCCAACCTATATTTTCATATAATTATTTGATTATAGTATAATTTAAGTTGTTCAGATGAATAGCATGTACGATTTGTGCATTTTAATTAAAGTATTACATTCTTTTATTACAAACTATATTCTAACATAATAAGATAACAAATTCTTGAAGCATTTATAAATTTTTTCATCAAAAGCAGTCGCTACTTGAACTTTAATTTTTAATATGAAGAGTCACTACAGTTGTGAAATAGGGGTCTAACAAATTACATTATGGCCCATGCAGATTGGAATTGTAGTTCACAAAGTAGGCAATAGAAATAATAAGAAAAGTAATATACAGAAGATGTAAGAATTTTTTTTCCAATAAAACTTTTAACAAAATCTACTCTTCCATAACTATTATTATGATACTTGTGAATCTAGTAGCATGATGAGAGTGCTTTTTATTATAGTAAAGTCATAATTGTCAGGTAAGGTCATGTTCTATAAAGGTGACCGGTTAACGACAGTAATCGGTCTTCAAATTGCCTGATTGGAGATAACATTATCTTGCATAGAAAGTACAAATTATACAATGTCAACAACAATGATGCAAATGCAAGCCAGGTCAATTTAAATGAAACCTCACCTCCATTCGATACCCTGCCCTTGATGCACACATGGCATGGAAATAAGTAGAACACTTGCAGCATTGTGTACAAGAACCATGAATTTGCTTACAAATTACACAAATCTGAAATTCAAGTAAAGCAGATTTTAGATTCTGTTGGCACATAGACTAGACTAAGAGATATAAAAATGATTCTAATAGTAAGCAACATGAAATCTAGATCATTTTCTGTATACCAGCTCCCCACCCCTCCAAAAAGAAAAAAAAAAAAACAGAATTATCAGATCAAATAGACACTCTTCAGCTTTATAATAGGGTTTAAGTGAATCCAATTTTATTGAACTACATACTATTACTACAATATATATTCACAGATCCAAGAAACTTATACCTACAAACATAGGTTCTTAATCAATCTCAGTGTTAAAATATGTTATACAGCGATGGATATAAAAAAAAAAATACTTAATTGAAATAGCAATAAAGTAATGGTAACCAAAGAAGATACCCCACCTTCACGAAAGAATTTGACGGAATACTCAGAATACCCAGAGCAGGCTCCATCTTTTCATCACTAGCAAAAGAGACTTCAGGTCGAAACCAAGCACAAGTGACATGAACCCATAATGTGTCAACATCAGTTGGCTTTAGGGCTCCACCTGAGCAGCCAAAAATAGGAAAGAGAATAAGATTAAAAACATCAAATAACATTGACAAGATGAAAACAAATTTACCAAAGCTTCATGAAAATAATTTAAACCTTCATGGTAATTGTCAAAGGAGTGCAAAATATTTTCAGCCAAGAAGAATAAAACATTATTTGCACATACAAGGTTGAAAAATTAAAGTAGGGGAAGTTCCACAAAAGATAAGTCAAAAGGAGCCGGATCCATAGAACCACCAAACAAATTAAAAAAATGACCAATTTATATCTGATAAATTTCAAATATCCAGAAGACATACCTTTTACAGGACAAAGACAACACTCACGCTTGATGTCAGGTGTTTCACAAGCTTTACAAACCCATGATGTAAAATCCCGAACATTTCTTGCACCATAGCACTCTTGATGAACAGCTATTTGGCATCTAAAAAATATATAAATGTATATCTATATAAATTGCAATATAACTCATCATATATAGTAAAAGTACAGAAATCACAAAAGTCTTTGCTTCTCAATTTGATCTAAACTCTAAGTCTTTATGGTTTGAAAATAAAATGAATCATCAAATAATAAAGTGAGATGTTATATTACCTATTGCAAATGATAATTTTGTTGTAGTCCCAATCTTCAACCCATCTACATACAGCACACCGTTCTGTTGTCCACTTTGCATAAACAGGTTCATACTTCTCTGTCAGAGAAAATCGTTTGTTGTATTATTATCACTTAGAAATTCATTTGGAAAACCTCATCATAGTGTAAAGTTATACACAAAAGGAAGGAGGAAAAGAGTCACCTTGCAAAAATGTTAGCAACTTCTGCTTCCTTTCTTTTAAAGAAGGCTTTTTAGGTTTGACAGAAACTAGGGCATTGGCATGGAATTCTGCCAACTGCAGCATCTGAGAAGTCAAAAGAAACATTGCATTAGGTACATATACCATATGCCTTTCTTATGCCAAAAGTTTTATGATAAAAGACAACATACCTAAATCTAGTAATCTAAATTCCTAAATCCCATGCAGTCTACACATGTGCAACCCAAATTTCTCTTTCAAGTGTCCCCCATCATTCAAATAAAGCAAGAGACCACTACTATATAGTTCCTAGAGTTTTTTCAACAGGTCAGTATCATTAGCATTTTAACACTCTAGACTACACCCATCAAAAGAAAAATAAAATGATATTGGTGAATAGAAGTATAATCAAATTAAGGCCTAAACCATAAGAAAGAAAATATTTTAATTAACAATACTAATTGGTAGAATATAATACTACACCCATAAATATGGCAAGCCTCCTAGTACATTAAATGTATCATACTGAATTACAAATTTCAAAAGAAGATGATAGATATTTGAACAGTCATATTATATCTGAGTAACCAATTAGTCCACATTCAGGACCAGGAGATGAGAAGGTTTATGCACCAAAATAATATAATATATTCATATACAAACCCATTGTTCCAGCGGCAGCATGGAGCCTTTCACCCTAATACTTGTTCTCCAATTTCTTGATTTGGAACCAGTGTGCCGTTCCCATTCACTAAGTGCTTGCTTTTCTGTCCCACAAAAGCCACACTTGCACACAACTCTGAAGGAGAGAAAAATGTGAAAACATAAAAACCATTTTCCTTACATCATAACCCAAAAGAAGAAGAATAAGCAATAACAACACCACATTCAGAATTAACATCAATCAGTTTAGAACATGGAAACGTCAGTAGGTAGACATGTCTTACTTTTTTAATCCATCAAATACAAAAAAGAGAGAAGGAAAGTTTATATATTTTCCACGTAAGCCCATCTCATGTAACATATCTCAGATTATGTAGAAAATGATCCCAAGTGTGCTGTGAACATCATTTTTTTTTTTTTTTGTGAACAAAATGGGTAAACTGGGGGTGGTACCCAATGGACCTGCCAGGGAGCATTGGGCCCAATACCGGGAAGGGGATACTGGAAAATCACTAGAGGAGTAAACGCCATGAGGCCCAGCGTTACCCATGCGGAGGTGCCTAGGTTTAGCACCACCAAGTACCTTGGCAAGATTCGAACCCAAGATCTTCTACCGAAGTGAACAATCTCTTACCACTTTGACCACAACGCTTGGTGGTTGTGAACATCATTCATTCTCAAATTTCAGGACATGCTGATTCACATCATTTATTGCAGCTATAGACTTAGATTTGTTTCCTCTGAAGAGTGACTCTTCATGAATTAGGACTTATTGAAGGCTAAATTTCTAACTGAAATAATCCATATAAACCGACAAGGATATTCTTAAATTTGTTAATTAAAATGTGAAATTTATATGAGAAGCTAGATCAGATCATTTATAAGGGGTAACTAATTAAATCAATAAAAACACGAAGAATTAGTCACAACACTGAAGATACGGAAAATTTATGCAAGACTTCTGAAGGAATTTGTCTTACAAGTGAAGACTTGGAAAATATATGCCTTCCACACCATTGCAGAGAACTGTGACCTTGTTTGGCAGCACTAGCTGCCCATTGTTCTGCCCACTGTTTTTGTTCCATCTGTTCCAGAGCCTCCGCAGTTGTTAGAAACATAAATTGTAAAAGGGAAATAAACCAATATTTCAAAAATAGCCAATAAAAACATTCGAATCAGTAGCTGAGCTTAAACCCAACACCTTGGGATGGGCCTCATGAGAACTTTACATCAAATAATTAGGTTAAGCCACAAAGGGAGGAGGGAGGTGAGGAGAATATAAGGAATAGACTTACTTGACTTTTGGCTGTGATTTTTCCGAATCAGATAACTCAAAATCAAACTTCGCTTTGCAAGTAGGGCAGTAATAATCAGTGCCTCCAAGATTCTACAAAACATGAAATATATCAGTCAAGGAAAACCAGAATGTCTCTTTATCAGCTTCATATGCTGACAGAAATAGACAATATTCAGATATCAAGTGTAATAAACAAACCTTAAAAAGGTTGCTGGAAATTTTGTCGCATTCTGCATGCACCCACACCTTACATCCATCACATCGCACCTAATTCAGAGGGACCATACCAAAAGGGAAAAAATTTAATGCTAGAAAGCCATTATCTTAGATTTTATTTTATTGTTAGAAGGAGGGGGAGGGGTGGTGTGGTGGTGGTGGTTTGTTGATTAACTAACGGGATCCAATTTACTCACCCAGCTTCCACTGTCCGAATGATTCCAAATTTTCTTGCATATGCCACAATAATGTTTTGATTTTGTTAACTGCCAAAAAGATAAAAGTTTTAACTACAAAGAGTATAAAGCATACAATTCCAAAGCAAATACAAAACTTCAATTATAATGTTTCATCACAAAACTTATATATAAATTGTGGGCAAAAAAAAGGCAAGTTGCACAAACCCTAGCACATGTTTTACATAGAAATTGGCCACCAGGAGCCGAATCCTTCATTTTCTTCGACATTTTGAAAGGAAGGTCCATTCCACAGGCTTCGCAGGGTCGCATGTCTTTCTTCCTATCAAATAGATCCTGCATAGAGGAATTGAAAACATAAATGAACATAAACCATTAAGCTTGAGTCAGCTTCAGGTGGGTTCCTCACTCCTCTACTTCTGTGGAGTAGGGGGAATGGACTGGAGAAATACATAAGGAAACCAAGGCAGTATGTCAAATCTACAAGTCAGATTAAGACAAAAACAAGAGAAGGACCACACAGCACCATTGTCAATTTGCAGTTGCAAACTAAATTTACAATATCGACTTTATTAAGATAATCACTTCAACAGCCAGTGAACAACCACGCAGTTCCATAAATGAAAATTTATGCCTGTTAAGTGTTAACTGATTTACCTGATTCAGAAAGTGATAACCTGCGTCTTGGTTTGAACCAGTGGCCTCCAGAAAGCTTTTTAGAATAGTTTCATCATAACCTGTGTTACCAGCTGCTGTATTTATATCTGCAACCAACTTCTCTGTAAATCCCTGATCTGCCAAAAATGCCTCCTCTATTGCCATTTGGAAATCACAGGAGTTATAGTAACTCAATTCAGTCTGCCCCTGAAACCTAAATCAAGTAATATTATGCCCAAGCAGTAAGCATAAATTCTTTCTTTAAAGAAAAAACAAATGGTAGATTTAAAGGATGAAAATAAATAAATTATTAAAAAAAAAACCAACAATGGCGTACCTGTCTACATAATCTATAAATGGAAAAATCATCCCATGCTTCACCCATGCATAGTCCTGCTCGGTATCATCAAAACACAATAAATGGCCGTTTTCTCCAACAGTGCAGATAGTTAAATAGCAAAAAGCTGCATATGGGAAGTAATTCATACCCTTTGATTTTCATTCCCAGAGTACCCAAGAAACATCACACAAGCTGCATCTGCTATACAAGACCTCAGAACCAGCTCAGGTGCCTGAGACATTGGATCAATGACAATGGCTGGCCAAAAAGGCTCCCTCTTCCCTGCTTTGGCCCACACTATATCACCTGCATAGAAGTCTTCGGGTCCATATAGTCCATCTTTCTTCTTGTCATTCTTCTTTGAAAACCTCTCATTGCCTGTTAAATCAACTTCCTCTATATCTACAAATCGGCCTTTCTCATCTTCAACTAATTGCTCACGCATTGAGGCGAGTGTAGTACGTGGAGTTGAATACTTCCTGATATCAAAATTCTTATACCGTACACGCCCATCCTCTCTTGCCTCCTCTTCACACAATGTCGGGTATTTGCGAGACTTGTACCCAATTTTCTCATCATTTCTCCCTTTCTTTGTATTCTGATTGTATGCTTTCGGTGTCTTAAAACTAAATTTCTCCTTTTTACATTCAAATTCCTCATCAAAACTATAATCACGCACGCTAGTCTTAGTCTCTTTCTTCCAATTCTCGATAACGGAGTCGTTAAAACGTGAAGGGAGTACCTGAACTCTACCTCTTGACGTCCTCACGAGCGGTGGCCGTGAAACCTCTGCAGGCCGATTCATCTTTGCTCTGACAGAGTTCCCACCCTTGGACTTTGACTCCACTTCACCAGGGGAGCACGAGACTTCGGTGCACCACGATGCAGAAAAGCCCTTCTCAGTTACACCAGCACTCAGCAAACCATGAAAGCTCACAGGAATTATACCGGCAGCGACATCGCCGAGAAGATTCAAAGGGTAATACCCGTTTGTCCTCCTCTTCTTCCGAGCCGCAGAGGTGTCGTCGTCATCCCCGACCGAGTCACCGAGTTTGCAACGTTTCAGACTCGGCATTTGGGATTTCAGGTTCCGCTTGATTATCATTCTCACAGAATATAATCACCGCATTAATTAAAGTCGCAACTTGGATCAAAATTCAAACTAGCAAAACCCCGCAAATTTCACAGAGAAGGCCTGAGACCAAGAATAGCCCATAAACCCTAATTCGGAATAAATTCCGAGAAACAGAGCAAATGGCAAAATCCGACCCACGAAGCAAGTAGAAGTTCGGAACAGACAGACAGAGAGAGGGGACAAGGAAGTTCGAGAAAAATAAGAAATTGAGTAAAAGAATGTCAGAGAATTTGATCGAAAAGATCGAATTCGCAGAGACTGGAAGAAGAGGGATCTGTTTCGGTAAGCTCTCGCCAACAGCCTCAGAGGGGAGAGAGAGAGCTAAGAAGAGAGATAAATATATTCGATAAAATTCTCCAACAAATAGCAATGTATTTATATTTTATCGAAGTAAAAGGAAATTCTGATTTTGGTTTAAGGAAATTTTTTAGAGAGAGAGGAGAAGGAGGGAACAAGGAAAGGGGTGACAGAGCAGGACTAGGAGAGAGAAAGAAAGAGAAGTATCGGCGTTATCTTGAGTGTGTTTATATGCGAGGGGGTGGCAAAGGCTAACTTGCGCCTTACGTGTTTGTAGCACAATTTTCTTCTTCCTAGTCGTGAGCTTGGTGATGGAGCAATCTGGTGCAGCAACATGGGCCGGGTTTCATGTGAACTATTATTCTTGCTAATTGCCAAGTTCTAAGCAGACGGGGAAAAATGGGTCTGCTCCTAAATTTGTTCCAAGAAAATTGGAACTACAATATCATGTAAAATGTGGATGGGGAACATGTTCTTACTTTTAACGTTGTTGAAGTTTTGTTTTTCGGATTTTGTGTATGATGATTTGGTACGGTTTCAGAATTCGAGTACCATAGTGTTACTAAAATTTGGTTTCTTAAAAATAATGAATCGTTTAGTTCTAGTTTGTTGGCATTTATAGTATGATTTTGTTGTTGTTGTTGTTTCCGGAGACTGCAAAGATTTGAGGTCGGTGACCAGTTGACATGTAAATTCGACAGTATCAATTTTTCTTTCGTTTCTTGGGTTCTTTCTTCTTTGTGTGTAGCAGAGAATTGCACACTTGAAAAACGTTAATGGATTAAATTCCAGTTTATATCCGCTACACTAGCAAAAAAAATAAAATAAAAATGGAACATTTGGGCAAAATTGTCTGTTGTCTTGTGACTGAGAGGAGGAGGTGCAACTGTGCCAAGGCAGCACCGAGCGGTCGGACATATTTATTATGAAATTTGAATTTCCTGTTTTTGTTTTTTGTTTGGGTTATGGTTTCGTCAGAAATAGAATTTAAGATGTCATTTAATTGCATTACCCAACGATGGCGTTTGGTTAGTGTTGCGCGATACATGAGACGAGCGTTGTTTCTTTCTTTCTCCCCCACCACCATTATCTTGAACATGTATATTGGGTGCTCTGTGGTAGGTGAGTGGGTGAATCTGCAAACTCAATTGGCCTCTCCATAGCGCTGCGCCTACAAATGAGTTTGACTTCAATTGTCAATTCATCCATAGTTTTTGTCTTTTTTCTTTTCTTGTTAATTTATTTGAACAGCTCCGGTGCATCGCCACCCTGAGTAATTAGATAAACAGGATCATGTTTGATAAAGTTCTAGGAAATTGGGATACCTTAATTTTCAGTAAAGTTTCATTAATTTTATCATCTTTTTTGTTTTTTCGGGATATTTTTAGAATTTCTAGACCTGAAACATGAAACCTTGTTATTATTTATTTGCACCAATTGTTGTTGAGGTGAGCAGTGAGCTGAACAATTTCATAAATGCTTTTCCCAGTTTGGGAAGTCATATACGTATATATATATATAGAGAGAGAGATTCTTCAAAAGGAGAAGGCGGAGCTGTCTGAACATGGGGTTACCAAGTTTTTTTNGGTTACCAAGGTTTTTTTTTTTCCCCCCAAAAAGAAAATGGCCAGCTGGTGCTACTGTGGGAGGGAAACAAGAGCATGACAACGATGATGTGAGAGGAGGATATAAGAGTAATTTAAAATCCAACGGGACGGAGGTCATAGCATAGAGGTGGCCGGAAATGAAAGCATCAGAATTATTGAAGGTATATTCTTAACTAATATTAAACATTAAATTTGATGACATGTATCTGAATCTCCATCTATTGTATCGTATTGTAACCAAGTTAAGGTCATGGCTGGGACAGTGTTCCATCCAGGATAGGATTCAAAACCAACAACACCCTCTCCTTTTATTGATAGAAAAAAGTGAGCTTTAAATTTGATGCAGCTTTATTTCAAAATATTTAGCAGCAATTTGGTAGAATCATCCAACATCAATCCTCTCTGATCGTTGTATTCTAACTTGAATATGACTTTTTCATTTTAGAGAAGAAATGCAAGATGATTGGTTTCCAAAGTCCAACAAGGAGCTCAGCTGCATTGTTTTTGACTCGAGATCCCCCTTCTCTTCTTTTTACCAATTGAGCTGCAAACAAAATTCCCAAATTCTGCAAATTTTTCTCTACACAACGGGTGTCAGATACTTGTGTTTTTGGGCCTATATCCGTTTCCTCCTCTATAGTCTGTACTCTCTTTGGTGCCACTGCTGCCCCCGTTTTCTTGCATTGTTGAACAAAATATATAAATAAATCTAGTTGTAGACGTAGACAGGTTAAATTCAAAGTCAACGATCTTAAGTCAATGGTATGCTGTCGTTTGTTTAATTTGTTGTTTTGTAGAGGACGATGATGTCCAAAATTTTGCAACTTCTGCTTCTAGGCCACTTTAGGAGTTTGTCGTTAAAAGTAAAGCCAATGGCTTAAATGAAATTCACTCCGGAACTTTTGCCATGAAGATACTTGTATTGTACTTCTTTTTTGGCTGTGAAAATTCATTATCCATAGTTGAAAGACGAAAATACATGATGCCCACTCTTAATATCTTCCACTAGAGGTCTGATTTCCCAAGGGCACTCTGAATTGTCATTTATAGCTTCCACTGCTTAATAGAATGCCTCTAGTTTCAGCTTCGCGAGTCGCTCTCTTTTCACACCAGCAACCAAGGCAGGAACCTTCTTTATCCCGAGCAATAACCACCCAAGTTGATCTATGGTATTGTTGCTGCTACTGCTACTACTGCTGCTGCTATTTGCATTTGTGATGCCACTGTTTCTCCCGTATTTCCATACCGTGCTCTTCACATTCCCTTATTTCTCATTTGCATATTCGAAGTTAGGAACTTGATAAGGTTGTCCTTGGCAGAGATGGAGTGGAGTAAAAAGGGAAGCTTTCAAAACAAACAGAAAGAGTCAAAATGATTATTATGCCCCTCTCAGTATCCTTTGCTTCATTGCTTGGTCTGAAAAAGAGACAAGTGACCAACAAAAGGCCCAACCTCTGGAAACTAAAGTCAGGCTTAAATTGGCACTTATGGGCCTCTTCCCGCAAAAAATTAGGAGGCACCATTAATATTATTCCATAATGTGAAAAACTCTGATATCTTGAATGCCTTGCCTATGTTAAAATGCCCGACATATAATAATAAAGGATACTCGCATTCTTAAACATCTTAATGTATATTTAATAATTTTGTTTGTGAAAGATGAAAATATTTATATTCCTAACATTCGATAACAGCTATGCGACAAGGAAGAGCTCTTGCTTAGTTGAACATGCTCTCAATCATAAGGTTATTCTTCTCACTCTCTTTCTTGATTTGAATTTCTTGCAAATGCACGAAAAAAAAACAGATAACCGCTATGTGACAGGTATACCAACTACCTTAGGAAGAGCTCCATTGACATGTTATTCAAACTACGATATCAAGACCTCTCCTTGCATTAGACATGAGTGGCAATTTAGGAAATACATTGAATCATTCTTCTGACTGTTGACGAATGCATAATGAATTAAAATCCTATTCTTTATTACAGAAGCAACTGTTGTAGCATGTTCAATCAACGTTGGTGCGTATAAATATGTGACAGTGACACGGCACAAAGACATATAATCAATGATGCACCAGTCCACATCAGGATACATCCAATTTTCTTAAGGCACAAGACTTGCAAAGAGGGAAGAAAGAATTCTTGACCCACCAGCTATACAGGAATTGTCATGCGCTCATGTGACGCTCACATCAAGACGCTTTTGATGCCATAACCTAGCACTAGCACCAAAACATCTAATCGTGTATTGCTGCATTTTAAACACAATCGAGCACAAACTTCATTCAATTCAAGGAGGATAAAAAGATATTGGCAAGACGCACCATTCCATTCACTTAGTTTTCACATCTAAATTGAAGATTAAAAGGATGACAAGGAGATAAAGAACAAAATAAAATGAGATTAAAACATCCATTTNATTGCTGCATTTTAAACACAATCGAGCACAAACTTCATTCAATTCAAGGAGGATAAAAAGATATTGGCAAGACGCACCATTCCATTCACTTAGTTTTCACATCTAAATTGAAGATTAAAAGGATGACAAGGAGATAAAGAACAAAATAAAATGAGATTAAAACACCCATTTCAGAAAAAATAACTAAAGAGAATAAACATTGCCATTTCATAATATATATGGACATGGTACAACCTTTTTTTTTTCTTCCTTCTCTTATTCAACAAACCTATATACACATTTAGAAGGTCATCTCCATCTAAATAGAAGGTTATTACAGGCAGATAAGAGATGAACTACTCTAAAGGATTTTGAGGTCTGGTTTATTTAGCAACTCCTGTTCAAGTTTTAGAACTCCACCACCCAGGCATATATTACTACCGAGCTCTACCATATAGCTTGATCAGAGATAGCTACTTGATTCCTACTTCCTTCAAACTAAATCAGTTAAAGTTAATGCCTCTTAACATCAGATTCTTCAGTCTTGGCAAATCTTCCGCGGATTCTTGGTTGACTGTCAGCAAGAGCCTTCCTGCAAGCGTACTGAAAGCAAAGCACATTATTAGTAGAGTATACAATCTGCTGATTGGCTGAAAACCATGCAAAGTGAAACTAGAGCATCATAACAAAATTAAGTTTCATGCCATATCCACCAAATTAGGCATGGTTACTGAAGTTGGTTTTTACTGCATTGATCTTAAAAAACTACAGGAATGAACAATGAAACTTTGAGAAGCTTCAAAAGTGAAACTAATGATTAAGTTTATAAAAGGCAATAAACTATCTATGAGGTTATGACACTTGAAATCACAAAGGATATGATCAGGAAAGTCCTAGAAAGAAGAAAGCAATAACCAACAGTACTCTATCTCTTGCTCCACCCCACTGTGCAGCAGTGAAAATTCTTGAAGAAATATGTAAACATGTTGAATACTGAATTGGAAAAATGCAAGGTGAACTTCCTGAGGTGTAGATGACAAAGTACATGTACAATAAACATTATGAGGGAAGCGGGTGTCAGGCAATGCACATTATGCAATTTACAGGGTTTCTGTTCATGTAAAATACTCAATTAGCAGAACGATGGTGTACCTCTAAAAACAATATTGATTACACTTACCTTGATTTTTCTGCCAAAATTCCTCTTCGTCTTCTTATTCCTATATCTGGACAGCTTTTCACGGCGTTCCTCACTGGTGCAGTTGCTGATAACAAAGGGCCTTTCAAGGGGAGATTGGATGAGGCTCATATTGCTATTACCAAGAGTCTGTCACAAAAACAGTATTAATCATTCAGCCCCATCCTGTGGAATGACTAGAAATCTATAGATTTCTCTGTCAATAGACTTCATCATTACATGATTGATGTGTGGACTGACAAATTTGTGAGTTCAGTTTGCAACAGATTCATGTTGTGTGGAAATTACTTATTTTGTCCTGCTGTTTGAACATGAGAGTTAAGAGCAGAAAAGTTGACAATAGAAATGAAGTTTTTCTTGATTGATCTCTCCATATTGAGCATGTGGAAAAGGATTCCAATAAAGACTTCTTGGATGTATTGTAGATATAATTTCTTGATAAGATGGTTATCATTCTTTCTCACATAAGTCTACAAATATAGCTATCCACTTTTATTTTATGACACTAAACATAGTTGAGAAAGATGCAAAGCTCTGACAACGTCAAACTTTTAGTTCGAGATATGAGAAGTAAAATTGCTTTCAGAACTACGATGTAATCAGATGTCTTTCTTATGTCTTCCATTTTTGTCCCTTCCAATTCTTTCATTTCTTGTATAGAAGCATGGACTTTTTCTAACCTCTTGAGATATTATTAGTTTTGTAGCTACAGCAGATGCTGCTTAATTTCATGAGGTATAACTCAACAACTAGTTATCTGCACTTCAATATAAAAAGCTTGTCAAACAAAATAAATGAATAACTTAATCTCATTCTGACCTTAATATCTCCTTCACTAAATGCCCTCCGCATGCCATAAACTGCATTGAAATCTATTCCTGGAAAATCAAGAAAAGCAGGCTTCACTGCAGATCCATTAATCCAGTCCATTGAGCTCAAACATTCTGAACTAACACTTTTTGGTAATGGCATGTCAAGAAGTGATTTGTTTCCTTGAATTTGGTTACCATCTATCTTCAGTGCAGGGACCTTGATATCAAGAATCTCAGAGAGAGATGTATCTATTGCTGCCTTTTCTAGAAGATCCTTTTTGCACTCATAGAATACCTCGCTCAGAAGCTGCTCATTTTGAAGAGAGTCAATATCTGTGGATTTTAGTCCCTGAGAGGAGATAACGTCCTCCCCGCAAGAAATCATTGAGATGGCTGCGGCCATAGGATCAATGTCCATGATTGGTTCTTCAATGATAGGTTCAGGAGCCTTGAACAGATCACCCTCTGCTCCCAAATCATACTCTGATATGGCAGAGTGAATGAGGTCACCCTGCATTAAACACAAAGTAAACAACAAGAAAGAAAGTACTTAGCAAATAGCAAGGTCTGATACAGATACAAAAGACAAAATCAACTTCAATTAAAAGAGCCCAACAATGATATGGTAACAGAATGAAAAAGGAAAAATTATCAGTAAAAAACAGAATACTAGCTTTTAAACTTAAATAACTGACAAGATGTTGAATAATTAGAGCATGAAACAAAATAATCATAACATGGATAATAATTTCAACTATTTTTAGATATATAGTATTCTAGCAATAACCACAACTATACCTTGGTCAATTCCACATTCATTGTGAATCAATTACATCAAAAAACAACATAACCTCCCACGTTCAACATATATCCAGTAGACAAACTGTTTTGAGCCTAATGCTAGTTTATCATTGACAACATGTCATCCTCAAACAAGGTTTCTTACCATGATTTTTGGCGTACTAATGTAAATAACTTGATTTTAGTTTGCTTTATTCCATCTTGTAAGTGGTTCTTAAAGCCAATGAGTGTCAGAATCATTAAACTGTTCAAACGGGCAAATGATTCCAATTTTATTTCATAATCATTCTACCAAAACATAATTTATACAAAATTTGCACAAATTAGAGGTAGCTCCTCAACTTTTTCAGAAAAAAAGAAAAACAACACAAAGGGAAAAGTTATTCAAGATGACAGAAAAAGCTAGTTGTCAGCAAGAGACTTGAGCTAGGGCCTTAAACAGATTCAAGTATAATCCATGGATTATGTAAAACACTCTGGTTTGGGAAATGGACTGAAGTATTTATTATCAGAATAAAGCTAAAGAAGACATGAACTTTATAGCTTTTTACTTCAGGGCAAATCAATACCAAATACAATAGCAAAAAACAGCATTCATACTTCATAGCCCAAGCCTTGTACAAAGAAGAGAAAAGATGTCAAATATAATTAGCTAAATCTTGACATGGAAAGGAACTGCCAACTAGATTTAGGTTATTTGAATTGGTATTGAAGAAACAAAAGGCAGATGATTACAAATCCAAAGCCCATGCTTCACCGGAAAAGCTGACTTTGAGAGTCCATGTGTTGATGGCTGAAACAGGCACCAGACATTTAGTCCAGAATGAATTTGACTATAACTATGTTGAAGAATATGGATCACAAATTTTAATTTTTATGAATACCCAAAAGATTAAAATGGATGTAAAGCATAAAGCAGCCCATTAATAGCAATTTCTTGAAGGAAAAAATGAATATATGTCAAATTATATTAACTGTGCTCCACCTTCCCCAAGCATAAACGCACACAAGCCCTTCCCTCAAAAACATTGTTTTCGTGACCAAAACACCAAAGCACATCACATAGAAACAACCTACTTTTAGCAGAAGCAGAAATAGAATTAGTAGAACATGATTTTTTCCTTTCTCCAACTATATTTAATGCCCGACAAAACTATGAAAAAATGATTAAGTACGCATTAACCAGCGCTTCCCTCTACCCTTTTCCTTACTATAAAGAAAAAGCGAATAAAAGGACTTTTTCCTCTTTAATCTCCCTCAGTGCGGCACAAAAAGACAAATCCCACTTAGAGTTCACACCAGAAATTGAAAAGAAACGCAAGAAAGATTATAGAACACGGAACCATCAAAACGAAAGTATTTTCCATTTATACTTTTTTTTCTTTCCTTTTCTCATACTTTTCCAGATCCAACATACAAAGCCAACTCCAGCTGTTTCCACTAGTGCTATGACAAAACATTCAGAAGGGAAGCTGGGATATTGAACGAACTATTAGAGAAACTTATTTTGTTATCATTTTCCCTTCCCCTGCTTGAATCTTGATATCATCAACCAATAGGGACCATTAAGGTACAGAAGACAGAGCAGAAGGGGAAAAAATTGAAATTTTATGTGAAATCAGCTAACACCAATCAAACAAATGCATATAAAGAAAGAAGCAAAGAAAACAGTGAAATAAAAGAAAGTAGACACAGTGAGAGAGGAATACAGGGTACCATTGAAACATTGGGCTTCTGGGTTTTGCAGTACTCCTCAAGTTGTTGAAGCTCTTGAGAGAAATTCTGAAGATAAGGGAACAGAAGACTCGTCTCAGCATACATTTCTCCAGAACAGAAACTTTCTTTGAAAACCCAAAGCTTCAATGAGAAACAGAAGTCAGTTCCCCAAGGAAAAAGAGCAAAGAGAAACTTATTCACTGGTACTAAAACAAAGAGCAGCTAAATGCAAGGGGTAGGGACTAGGGAATAGGGAGAGAGAAAGAGAGAAGTAGTGTTATTTGGTTTGGGTATGAGCGTTGATGATTTAGGAGAAGAAGGAAAGAGAATTTATATGATATAAATGGAGGAGTAAATAGGGTAGTACTAGTAATTAGAGTACACATTAGGACTTGGGAAAGATGATGTAAGAAAGTATTATATAAAGACAAAGTGGGAAAAGGACACCATCATTTTTATAATGCTGTGTCCCCATGTCTCTTGTCAGTTGCCATGCTCTTCAAAAAAAAAAACTATCTTATTTCTTACAATTTTTAAATGAACAATTAGATATTTCTGTATTATTATATTTGCAAATTGGAGCAGAGATGAATTGTACCAAGCCAATATCTGTGGACATGTTGGTGGACCGGACTGTGGTCTTCACTTATCACTCATGCAACAGTGAGAAGTACTGAATATATCACCGACTCGACGCCCACGCGCATCTATGGCGCTTGATTACTCTTCCATAATTTTAGTGCAGTCTTTTCTTTATGGGATACTGTTTTTCACTTTTTTGCTACTTAAGAATCAATTAATATCTTGTTATAAAAATAAAATAAAAGAATCAATAAATATCTAACGCCGCCTGAAATTTAGAAAAATGAGATTATAATTTTGTATTTTAGAATATATAAATTGTTTCAACTTCCTTGAGATCATACACATTCAAATTAGAACTTAGGATCTTATTATTGTTTTAAGAAATTTTAAGATCAGTTGTATTTTTTGTGATTGTATGAGTTTGATTTTTATTTTAAGAATTTTTTACAAAGATTAAGGTTGTAAATTTAAATCTCATTCCAAAAGTTTAATTTTATTTATCTATAAAAAAAAATAACAATAATGTATAGTTTTGTGCTTATTTTGGGTTATAGCGTGTTATACAAAAGATTTGAAATTTAAGAGAAGCTGTTACTTAAAGGTACCAATATATGAGATATGGGTGAGAGAAGTAGAATTATACGAGCGAGGAAGTTACTTTGCTGTCAAAATTTAAAGGGTTATCACAAAATCTCATGTGAGAGTTCTGTTTATTTATGTTGTCGGTTAATAGTTTTTTGTTCAGTATTATCTGACAATATTTTAATCTTGTCTATATTAATGTTAAATATAATCTAATTAAGTGAAAATTTCCAATCAAACATAAATCAATATTGCTTTGACCCTAAAGTAATATGCATGTCTTTGTCAGTTTCAATGTTTCATTATCAAATTTTGAATACCTTGCCTATTTTTGGGTTGAATGGAATGGAAGTATAGGAAAAGAAGAAATAAAAGATTAGAGATCACTAGTACACTCTGTGCTTTTATTGATTAAATTCTTCTAGAATAAATTTTTTGTTATCCTCTCAATACCCTTTCCTCTTGTCTTTTTTCTTTGTTGCAAACTCCAAAAGCATTTTGATTGATGGTAGTTAGGATATAGGAGAAGGGAGGTATGAGCCACGGACCATGGTTATCTGATTCATCACATGCATGCTGCATCGCCGCGGGTACTTATGAAGCTTGGCAGAGAGAGGAATCTGTCCGTCCACGATCTTAATTAACTCTCACACACTAATATTAATATATGGACAGACCTGTATATTTTACGTAAACAGAAACCCATGAGTCCATGCATTAATTGGTAAAAATTGTTTATGCCTTTTTTTGTAGCAGAACCATTTAATGTCAAATTTGGACATGTTGGTCCCCTTTGAGTGCTATATATCGTGCTTTACCCATTTGAGTGTACCACTTAACAATTATAGGGGGCTTGGATGGATTCTTTCTTTCTTTCATAACCAGGAGAATTAATTAAGACAGACTCTCTCTGTCTCTGCTAAGAATAGCAAGAGAGAATTTTGTTCTTTTTTGAGTAACTGGAAACTTCATATACTCAAGAGTCAAGAGTGAGAGAATTATTAGGTGGGTGCTTGTGAAATGACAATAAAACGTGTAACGTGACACAATTTGTTTGTAATTTTTTAATTAAAACTATTCAAAATCAATAAAAAGTTTTTAAATTACTCTGTAATTTATTTATAAAACAATATTATTATTTTTTTCATTTAGCCTACGATTTTGTTGCTGCTTCATGGATTATCCAATCGGCACCTTATTTTTTTATTCCTTTCATCATCTGCTAAAATACTATAGCACTGAACATGCAATAATAGCAATTCGTCTTGTTTCTTTCCTGTTTCGTCCCTAAGTTACGTCTTCTAGCTCCTTCTCTCTCTGTGTCTATCTAATAAATTAAATGGCACCAAGATATGGTGCAAGTTCCTTCACCAATGAGAATTTGCAGCATTCTGTTCGTCATTGTATACGTAGTTTAATGCGGACCCAACATGAAGTCTGTGGTGATCAAATATCCTCCACTTGTTCTACCTCAAATTATTAATATTTGAATTGCTAGTTCAATAGAAAATCACTTCTTCTTCCCCAATACTTAATTTCATTCAAACATGGTATTATAAAGCGTTGAAAGATAACCCAAAAGGGACAACACCCAAACTTAATTACTGTGTTAACACTGAATTACTGCTCATCATTTTATTTGCTGGACCCTGTAAATTTGAAATTTAACTCCACAGTTGGGGTCCCTCTTCTATTTACCAAGCTACATGAATATATGTTTTGAGTGATACTATTCAATAACAAATATTTATCCTACCACTCAAAATAAGAGGTAAAAGCATGATATGAAATTGAATTGCTTTTATTTGAAAATAAACTGTTTGCAACTCACCCCCTACATTAATAGAATTTGTAAATTTTTATCTATTAAACAAAATGGTTCGCAAATAAAATTAATTCTTAGACTAATATAATTTCAACAAAGTTTTATNATGATATGAAATTGAATTGCTTTTATTTGAAAATAAATTGTTTTTTTTTTGGTAAAGATGAATTCAATGTTATTCTTTTGATAGTTCCAAGCATAACCTAAGTGGGTCTAGTTTTAAATTTATACATATGACCTATGTAATGTCAAACGGGTCTAGGCCTACTTATATAAGACAATGAAAAATTATTAGATGAAGTTTTAGGATATGATTGCTAGAGATAGATAATCAATGATACGACATCTTAATTTCACAATTTCCTTGATGAATATATTTAGGCTCAACTTTTTTGGGTACTTCTTAGTTTGTCACATACTGAAAATAATTACAGTCTTTAATTATGCTTAATTTATTTTTGTATTTAATTTACTGTTACAATTATTATAAGTTATTATGTGTGATCTAGTTATTAAGGATTTAAATAATTTATAGGAGGTTAAAAGTTCAAATTTACATGTCGTCATGTAACTAAAAAATATATATATAATTATTATATGTGTGAGTGTGAAAAATCTTATAGACTGCAGTGTATCAATAAAACCTTACATTAATACAATTTGTCTTAAAGTAAGTGGGTGGCATGGCTATGGAAAAATGTACAAAGTGAAGAAAGAAAAAAGAATTCAAAGAGATTAAGAAGAGGACGCGTCATTTTAGGAGAGCCTACTAATAATATTCATAGCTTGCCGACTAAAGTCTAAACCTGTAGACAGTTACAAAAGATGGAGTCCTTTTCAGATGCCTAATTGGATCCAGTGATTTCTGCTTAAAAGCAGGCAATGGTATTAACTAGTTAAGTCAATTATAGAATTAGAGAGACTGTTGGACCCAAAACTTAATTTGTGATAAAATTAATATATGAGAGGAGAGGTCCCTTTAAGCTGTTTAAAAATCATCATCCAATTTGTAATATAGTTATTACTGACCTGACAACAGTTAATTTTTATACTAAGAGGGAGAAAAATAAAATAAAAAACAGCAATAGATTTCATATTATTATTAGCTGCAAAATGAAATAAAAAAGAGAGAGAGAGATTCTATGTTCCAATTTGATGAGATTATTCAAATTCTGTTTCAATGTGGTGAGCCCTATTCCTCCACATTCGGAAATTGAGTTTAAGAAATAATAGTTAGAAAGTGTCAAACCTAATTTCTGTCCTTTTCCCAAACCCAATAAAAAGTAAATTTATAAATTAACTGAATTACACAGTTAAAGTTAAAACAAGGGATGTGATAGAAATTACGTTGTGGGGAATAAGTGATGGTAAAGCTGCGTGTGCGAAGTAATGTCAAAGTAAAAGTTTAAATAAGACAAAGCAATTAACGATATAATTTTCAGAAGCATAACTCAATCATCATATGTCAAAGTCAAAATAGCTTTCAAGTTTAAAAGCAAATGTGTGGGAGGAATATGAAGTTGGGCTGTAAAGTAAAAAAAGCCATGAAAAGGGTGCATAGAATTTCAACCATTCCTCTTTATAAAGGGAAGAGAGGTGTAGTGTATATGCCCATTTTTCTTTCCTTTTTTTGTGTTTTTTTTTAGAGCAATGAGTAGGCAAGGCTAAAATAAGAGAATAATATAACCTTAAATTCCCACATTAGGAAAAAAGAAAATTTGTAAAAAGGGGAACTCTCTAGGAACCTACCCCAAACAGCCTGTAGGTACAAATACAACTACAAGGCACAAATAAAGCTCATTTTTAGATGTCCATTTCATGGCAAACGGATTGATCCAGTGGCTTCTTGACATGTGGCGCATCTAGGTCGCACCGTTTGGCAGCTCCATTGTGGACTTGAGACTTGAGAGCAGACAAAGAATGAACATAATGTCTGTTTGGTTCTGCAACTTTTCATGGAAAATGGTTAACTTTGTGCTCACCACCAACGTGGGTCGGAAACGTGCTTTAATTATTTTGGCGACTGGTGTAGAATCTGTGAATCATTGCTGGGTATTTGTCACTGAACTTATGGAATCTTATATAGACAAATAAATAAATATGAAGTCATAAATGGTGTTAAGAATCAAAGCAGGGATTGGTCGCCAACTCCATTGATGGCATTTTATTGGACCTCAGTTGACTTAACAAAGGGGTGATTAGAGACGGAAACCTTAATGGAGGAGATGGAATGTATTTGGCCATTCTCTTTTGTCTACGTGCTTAATTAGCATCTAATGTCTCAATTATTTTACTTATAGGAAAAGTAAAGCACATTAACTTGCAGCACGCAACTTGGGTAACTAAGGCTTGGTTGTTATTAGCTCATGTTTACCTCAAATCAATGCTCAGTTTTGAGATAACACTTCTAACGTCTGCATCAAGCAAAAGACAAGTGTATGGCAGTTCACATAAGTTTAGGAGTTAAATACAATAATACTTTACCCTTCCTTCAGTATTAAATTCCAATTTGGTATTTCTTTTAAGAAATTTTTGGCCTATGACAGAATTGAAATTGGAAATTAGGTAAGAGAGGAGGAGAAAAGAACAAAAGCGAAAGAGATGGGCCTTGCTAAAAACAGCTGGAGGGGACTGTTTCTTAGTGCTTTTGTCTTTCAAGACGAATTGTAATTGGAATTGTTTTGGTAAATGGGTCCCCTCTCCCTTAAATGGCCCAAACTCTAAGCCACTTTTTGGATTCTTTTGGATGTAAACAGTGAATGAATTGATGTGCGTGTTTGCGTGAGAGTGCTCAAATACAACTCGGTAGCAAATTCACAAAAGTTGAGTGCCACCACTCTTGGGACTCTTGACTCTTGACTCTTGACTCTTGTCCATGGCAACAAGACTTCCATTCATTTCATTTTTTGCTCTTACATCTTAAATTCATACCACTTCCGTAAAATTATTAAATCATCATATCAAATGTTAAATGTTTCACCACTCCTCGTGATTATTAATTTGAGCCACACAAATTTAAAATTGAAACGTTTTTCTAATGTGAACGACTCAGTGGAGAGGTTGACACAGAGTGCCGGTATGTTTGGAGTGTTTCATGCGTTGTCACACTCTAACTGGAATGCCTTTGAGCTTAATAAATTAGAAGCAACATAAACTATTAAACTTTGTCACTAAAAAATGAGTTTAATTAAAATCAAGTGTAGTAAGAGAGCCACTGAATTTCAAGACGCAGAATAAGCATAAGCAGTCTTTTAAATAGGAAAAAGATAAGGCGTTTAAGCAGTGTGTCTAATTTAGACCCAAAGCCACATACATTTCTAGTGATTTTGCGGCGCCACTTTGCCATTTGTCAATTCAGTGGAAATATTACATGAATATGATGAGGGCATTATCAGTACTCTAATCAACTCAGTTTATTCTTCCAAGCATTTTTGGAAATTTTGTGCCGTAAAAATGCATGTATAATTAGGTTGCTTTTCATTTTTTTTTCCTATTATAATGATTACAGTACACATATTCTTCTTCAATTTTGAGTTATATACAAATCAAGTAATCAACCACCCTAGCTTTTAAACTAGTGAATAGTTTAAAATCTGATAGTTTCAAAACCTCAGGAATGACTCAAAGTTAAAAGATTTAAGTGCAATTTACCTATACTAAGTAACAGAATTTACCCTCATATATTTCCATCACTTTATGTTATATTCCTGATAAATAAGGAAAGTGAAGGTCATTTTCACTAGTTTTTCTACCATCTTTAGAATGTTTACTTTTTAGGGTATGTTTGGTAGAGGAGTAAAAGAAGTAATTTAAATAAATAATTTATGATATTTTAATGGAGTAACCATTATTTTCTCTGTGAGTAGGTTAATGTTTACATCCTCATTAACCTCCTTAAATATCACTCCATTAAAATTTTCGCCTTTAATCATACCAAACACACTCTTAATTTAAAGGTGAATACTAGGACCTTCTATTTTTCTTAAATTTCAAGATCTTTGGCGTCAAATCAAGAAGAAAAAAAATCTTTAGAAGATAGTAGATTACAAAATAAAAGGATGAACTTAATGAAGTAAGATTTATGGATGAATGAACAAGAGTACTAGTTTGGCCATTTTTGGAACCAAAGCTCAGCTTATACGACAAGATGAAGGTACTCTTCTTTAATTTTACCCATTTGGGCAAACTCTCATTTCTCCCTCTTTCTGAAATTGCATTGATTTTTCAAAATTGGTTCTTGTTCTAAGAAACGAACAAACATTGGAAAATAAACATTAAAAATAGAGCAATCCAATTCTATTCTTCTGGGTACTATTTGGATTTCCAGCAAGCATGCTAGTTTCGTACCATTTTCCCAGTGATAAACAGAATGTTAAGTTTAGTGTCCCCTGTTTTCGCTTTACAACTTTAGCTTATGACCGTTCATAAACTTTTGGGATCATCTGGATCTTGATGAATGTTTTATTTCGGTTACCAGATCTACCAGAAATTGACCAATCTTCCTTCTTTTTACTCTTCACTGCATTCGTTCATAACCTTTTAGTTTCTTCTTGAAGCTTCTGCATCTAACTTGTGAAGAGGAAATTATTTGTTTTCTGAAATCTTCGCTTGTCTGCTTGCAATGGCATATTCCATTGTGATATGGTATCAACTTGTCAGTACAGGTGGCACCACAATTTGCATTATAAATGCAATGCATCTAACAAAGGCTTCATTTCTTTTTAGAATGAGTTGGGAGCTTAACCATTTTTGTATGTGTTTGGTAAAAAGAGGAATAGGAAGGAAGAGTTGTTTGCATCGGTGGTGGTGTTGGTGGGCGGCAGTGGTGGTTGGAAGAGTACTCGGATGGTGAACAAGAGGGAGATGAGAGGTATGAGGTTGGGTTGGGGTGGGGTGGGGTGGGGTGGGGTGGAGAGTAAATGTATGGTGGCGCAGTGGGAGGGGGGCGACAAATAGAAAGGGACTAGAAAGTGAATTTGAAATTCATTTTATCTTAAAATTTTAAAAATATTTTTAAAAATTATTTAAACAAAATAATTAAAAATTAACATTTTAAATACTCTAAAAATAAGTTATACTCTATAATACCCCATCCAAACACACAAGATTTATGAATAAAAAAACTAGAGTCCTAGTTTTAAATGATTAAGGTTATATTTGTAGAGATAAATTAATTAAAAATAAAGATATTATAGTGTCAGTTAAGAAAAATATTTTCAGTTTAATCTAAAATGAATGTTCTATAATATAATAGTCATAATTTTCTATAATTTAATAATCATATGTTATAACAAAATGATTGAGTTATCTAAACTAAAGCTAAAATATTTATGACATATATCACTTTTTTTAAAAAAAAAAAAAAAAAAAAAAAGTATTTAGTAGGATGACTCCACACGCCCCTTGAGGAAATTGAAAATTCGCAGGGTCCAAACCACAGAGTTGATCGGAAGATAACCCGTAGACCCGATGTGGCCATTGACCCTTCGATTTCCGTTACCCCACTCAACAAAAAGAATAAATTATTAGCAAAAAAAAACCTAAGTAAATAAAGTTGGCAAGTAGACTCATTTTATTTTTGTTTAACATGAGTACACAAATATTATATCTCTATAAATTAGGTTATTATATGTATGAGTTTCATTTCTTAACAATTTGACTCACTAGTCACTATCTAATTTCTCAAGGAAATATCAATTAATTATCTTCTTCCCTCTTCCATTTTGTTTTGTGCTACCTGTCAAATCCTTCCCTTTTTTTTGTGGTGCTTACATGAGATAGATACCATACTCACCTCTCCACCTTCCCTTTCAGGTCTTAACTCTTAAGAGAAGAAAAGGAAAAAGGAAAAGAAAGAGACATGTTTCAAATTAGAAAAATTAATGATTGATTTGTTAGTTATTTACTCAAAATTACTAAATCATAAACAGTAAAGTAATGAAGATGATACATATTTTTGAAGGTGATTGTTGACAATCTTCAAAACCTCTATCGGGATCTTCCTTTGCTGCTCCTTTCAATAACAATTAATATTTGCTTCTTCAATCAATGGACAAGCAAGTCAATCATAAAGTGAAGAAGAAATCTAACCTCACATAATTAGTAATTATCACGTAGTAATTAAAAATTCACCAGTTTTCTAAAAGACAATGTGATTCTTAGCCCGTAATTATTTAACTAGATCATAACAAAGGTTTCATTATTTAATCATGCTATAGTTCTAACATGTTTTCAAATCACATAATGTCCTAAACAAAAATGAAAACGAATTTAGAAGAGAAAGGCTACAAACAATAATCTATTTCCAAACTACGTAAAATCAATCTAATCAACAAAAATGTCTTCACTCCAGTAACAAAGAGGACAAAATCACTGTGTTTTTGTTTTCTTTAAATCAAATAATAACTTTTTGTTCTTTTACAAACCACTTGCATCATAATTAAATTTTAACTAGTCAAATTTGTTTTATTATCCATCTTATTGTGTTTAAAAAGTATTCATTTTTCATTGGTAGTACAGATTGTCATCTTCTAATATTCCAATGCAGTACAATGATATACTCACAAAACGACAACTGAAAAACTAGAGCTCTCTACTCCCAATTATCTAAGAGGAATGGTGTTTACACTTAGATGTAGAAAACTACACTTTTATAAAACAAAAAATTAACTAGTTATAAGTGTTTTCATTGGTAGAGGTATAAAAAATTTGAGTCATGTTTAAGTGGATCTAACTCAAATCAATCCAATCAAATTCAAATTATGAGGTATATGAGCCAATTTTCATAAGTTGATTGAGTGAGTGGTGAGAACCACAACATGGACATAGACGTGCAGGTGAAAAAATCCACTTGTGCTTGAAAGATGCCAAATATTTTCAGACAAGTGGTATGCCACATCACATCGCTATGTCCACCTTGGCATGTTGTGATGAACTCGGACATTATGTGATTTTTACTGACAAAATAACTTGGTGTCATTACAGCTGATTTCAGACCACTTTTCTTAATTGCTTGCTTGCTACAGTTTTTATAAACCTCTAATTGGTTCAGTTAACTCTGATATTTTTAAAAATTATAATATAAAATAGTGTATAAATTGCATTTGCCCCACAATCTCGTTATGACATGTCCTCCTATGCATGCGTGAGATTGGATGTCAGTCCCAATTATTGAATGCTCTAAAAGGGACATGTGTCCTTTTCTGCATTATCTCTTCCAATGTAAACCAAGTTGATAATATTAGATGGTATCCGTTACTTTCTATGTCAAGAGAGAAGATAGATAAAAGATCAAAGAGGTGTTGATGGTCTTACAACATTATGTATGCCATTATATTTAACCCTTCATCGGCTTCAAAAGAGTCATCATACTCTCCTATAAATCTAACTTATTATTATTCAATACTATAAAGTTAAAAAAAAATCATTAATAAGAATGAAAATGGATGGAACGGAGGTAGACTGAAAATCAACAATCATCTACATATATGAGGCCATGCATTGGTTGGTAATTGGTATATATGTTATTACGCACATTGTAAATGAAATAATGTTCACCAAAACCGCTAACTNGAAATAATGTTCACTAAAACCGCTAACTATGAACAAGTTTATTTACTATATGGGGTCTGATTACTAAGTGCAAGAGTAGGTCACTATCAAATGGGGTCTCATTCTTCTTAAATAAAGGTTTAAATCATGGCAACTCCTACTATATTCGTGGTTTAGTTCCACCAATGGAAGTCCTAAACAATCATGGCATAAAGGAACTCTCCAGTGTATAACCTCTCAAACTCTTAATTATTTTTTGTGGCCAAGTTGGTCGAAAGTGATCTTCATTAACATTATGAGACTGAGAATGTTATGTCAGTACCAATCACGAATCTTACAAATAAACATGCATTTGTAAATCAAGACATGGTAAGCGTCAAATTTACATCATTTCATTGTTCTTTTATCAAAATTTGATGGAAAATTAATTAAAAATATGAGTTAACAATCATGGCATATAAACTTAATGTAACTAGTTTTCTAAATCATTACAAGTTTTTATTTTTCTTGGGTAAAAAGTAAAGTAAAACCATAAGGATTGCCCAACAATAGTACAACGAGTGGCGGTGCCATCAACCTTTATGGGGAAAACGGCATGTGAAAGTGACCAATGTGACGTGTCTACCTGTGGTTGCTGTGTGTACTTGTCCTTCACTTCCTCTTTTGTCCACTTCAATTCATTTTCTCATTATTGGATTTAAGCATCCCACAAGGAAACATTATGCTAAGTAATGGGCCCAGAAAGCCCAAGAACCCTTGATGTTCATGGCAATAATAAAACGACAAAGAGGCTCATCAGGGAAATAAAATAAAAAACGACAGAGAGGCTGAAAGAGAAACAGAAAACAAAAGTAATATGCGGTTTGCAAGGTGGCTTCTAAGGTGGCTTTTAAGTTCTACCATTTAAGAGAGTGATTTCTAGATCGACTTAGAATGCATATCACTGTTAGTTTTACGTAAATATTGGGATTATTGCTATTGAAGACACGAGCATTTTTAGCCTATGTTTTTATCATAGGCCAAAAAATCCATAACAAGCATACGAATACATTTAATGTACATCAGACAATTTTACACAAGAGACATTTATGTGATGGCACATCTTTATAAAAGGTCAATAATATCAAAAAGAATAAACAACCTTTTCTTTTCGTTGGGCTATTTTTGTTTGTTTTGTCGTTGAAACTTCCTTTCTCACTCATAAATTATTTTATTTGGAACGTTACCTCACAATTGCAATGGATGTGTTAACTCTAATATTTAGATGCAATTAGACTTACCAAATCTGGAGCAAGCTATCTTTACATCAAGAGTCAGTCAAAGTACCTATAACTGTAACTCACAACCCAATTGGCAAGCAACTATCCTTTCTAATCTATCTTTTCAAGCCAAATTCTAGTTTTGATAAATTTGGATTTAAAATTTACAAAATAATTGACGAATAAAAAAAAAATCACAAAACAATGTTTTTACAGTTTTCATGAAGATCAAAATTTGATCAAGCTCCTTTCACATAATTAGGATATATATTAGACTACATCTCATAAATTATAATTCAAAACTACCAAAAGATATAATTGAATTCTTCTAATAAAACTGATCCAAGATTCTATAAATGTAATATCACTCTTTGGGTATATTTAGTAAAGAGAATAAAAGAGATGATTTTTAAGTAAATGAATTTTAATTTTTTACGTATATTTAATTGCACAAATAAACAGAGAATAATCTTTTAAATGAAAATAAATTAACATTTACATTTTTATTAACCTCCTTAAATATTATTCTATTAAATTTTACTCCTTAACCATTACAAACAGTTTTCCTTCGGTCATGCATCTCCAAGCGGTTACGCACTACGGATTATAGAAGTGACTTTCTTTAGCCAAGCCCAAGCCCAAACTACGAGTCATTTCTCGGACCAATACGAAGCCAGCAATTTAGACTCTTCAAGTAGGGAACAAACGATTTCAACCAATCAAATCCTCCAAAGATCTATAATCCCAATGCAAGTAGAACTACATTAGCAACAGGCAGCATGGAGAAAACAGAATACTCGGACAAGATGTTCAAAAAGAGGTCCAACGCAGAGGTTATATATATTATACTAAATTTGTAAGCATAGTTCCACCCAAAAAAAAAAAAAAAAAAAAAGTTGTAAGACATGTCATCCACAAAATTTAATACTATTGAAGTTTGTCGTTCCAATCCCCCAAAGAAAGATAGCAAGGAAGAAGAGAGGAAACAGCAAGCAAAGGCAGCTCCAATATAGAAAAGAGAGGTCGGTCAGAGAAAGAAGCATGGCAACCATTTATGATATTTTTGCCCTTGTGAAGTCCATTTCCGGATGCTGCAAGACGTTACCAATAAGCATTAGCAAATTATGAGAAGCAGTGAAGGAAAAGAAGATGCAAGCACGAGAGAGGTCAAGGAGGTAAGTCAGTAACTAAGAATCAAGCCTTCACCTCAGCCATAAACTTCTTCAAGATCTCCTGTTTCTGCATCTCATCACTGGTTGGTCGTCCCATAGATTTCTGCCTCTGGTCAAACTGTACAACAGCGCAAGAGAATTACATACCAATTAGCAAAGGCAAGCCCCGAAATCCTTCAGGGCAATGGCAGCTCAGGATATATCTAAAGGATATTAAGAAAGCTCAACCAGTTCAATTTCATGATACAAGGTGTTATACATTCATCTTGAACAAATTCAAAAATCTAAATTAACAATATTTTAAAACAAACATACTAATTAACTAATATAGCATCATTTTTGGCAGTTCAACTCCAATAAATTGGGCACGCATGCGCGCACACACGCATAGAAGGATATTAAGCAATGATGATGACAAACACAGCTGGGAGTTACATAACCATTCAAAGTAAAGATTTAAACCATCAACCAATTACCATCATCTTTTCAACAGTCTGCCGAGTCTCAGGATCCAGGTCAGACAGTTTGCTGTTCTCAGGTTCAACTTTATGAGTATCAATTTCAGGATCTCCTTTTACCAAACATTTCCACCACTGCATTTGGTCATGCTTGGTCAAAAGAATAGAAATTGAATTCTGGTCCTCTGCAAAATTGAGTTTGGATAGAATAAGCAACAGAAGAGGTTTTGATCCTTCACAAATGAACACCTAAGGCAAGCCATCTGCTGTAACCACCAAAACCCCCAACATGCAGAAATCCATAAGCACAATGAATGTGTGAATGATGCAGGCTCAGTATAATTGACACAATTATATATGAAATCAAAATTGTCAAAATACTAATAGATTATTATTACATGAAATGCACTTTTTTAGTATAGGCACATTAGCAATCCTATAACTAAGGCAACAAAATGAAAAATAGTAGCAGTAATATACCTATGCTCCAGTAACAGTCATCAGGCTTGACAGGTTGATACAGCTCCCCCTGAGAATTTTTAAAATTTATGTCAGTAAGGTTATTATGTATTTTAAAAAGAACAAAGAAATCAATCCAAAAAAAAAAAATGACATATTGTTTATCAGAAAGAGCACCAGAGTGATATGATACATTCTATAACTACGAATGATATAACTTAGAGAACAAACTTACATCAATAATTGGAGGCTGACCCTTGAGTCCAACTTTTAGATGATTCTTCTTTATGTCACACACAACAAACCTTGATTTGGTTCCATTTGGCACTGGAATGTTTATATTGACCTCCTGTAGAGACTGAGTCCAGGAATATTTCTCCATATCCATGCCATTGCCTTTGTTTGGAACTGCCCAGGTATTGAAATAGGAGTGGGGGGCAACAAAAGAAACAAAATAAGGAAACATTCAGAGCAATAGACGTTGGTTCTACTAAAAATGGAACAAAGATACAGGAGAGACAATTCTTCTTAGTTGCCAGCGATATAGCAAGGAAACCACTAGTATTAAAACAACTGATTTATGGTTCTTTAGGAAAGTCACTATAATGTTAACAACTGTATAATGGTTCTTTAGCACATCAGGAAATTCCTTTAACAAGAAATCACTGAAGAAAAAGTTCTCACATAAATTTGAAGAAGGTAGGTATTAAAAAAGGGATGGATTTGTAACATGATGATAGAAGTCTCCTCTTATCATTTGTTTTAATATTCAAAAATCAAATGTAAAATGCATACAAAATAGTGTGTACTCCAAGAATGTGCCCCCTATGATCAATCAAAAACAGATCATAGAAGCGAGTGAGTTGGAATGCAACTAAAATTGAACGTTAGAATTCATTGCTATTGCAAATGAAGAAATTGCCTCAAAACATTCATGGTAAACATGGTTTTGGAACAGAGTGCGTCTACTCCAGTATAAGGACCTTCTCAGAAAAAAATATAGCAATTCAATTGTTAATACAATGTAAATCACAGGATTTCACTAAAATTAAGATCTGATGAAATTGAAGAGAGAGAAATTATGTGCCAGTAGTAACCAGCCTGAATAATCATGAAAAGTCAAATCCAGGCGAATGATACTGACAAATTGCATATTGCAAGTTTGTAAAAGAATATTGATTGGACTGTTGCTTTGATCAAGGTTCAATCAAGAAGCTGAGCTTGATTATTAGCTTAGGTCTTTCGAAAAAATCAACAGAGTGAGTAATAAGCATGAAAGCCACAGAGAAGAATAATAAACAGAAAAGGTAATTTCAACTGCAAATGTAATGAACACTTATTAGCAAAGCAGTTACGAAATTACCAATAGAGTTAGAAAAGAAATTGATAGTATTACCATTATCAACAAAACAAGTACCTCCAAACAAACATTACGATTAACATTTAAAAGATGACATTTTGAACAAATGAACAATCTAATATGATCAATTTCATGCCTTTTTCCCTCTTTGGCCTAGAAATTTTCAGCTGTAAAATATACTTCTCGCCTCTTTGTGTTATCATTTCTTTTCCTTTGTACCTCATCCATCAGTTTCTAAAACTTTTGAGTAACGCAAATGCTTATTCCAACAATATTATCAGCACAGACAAAAGGTCAAAAAAATTAATCAAAAAAAATAAAAGAAAAGAAAATCCGAATTTAAATGTGGTATCCATTCAAACAAGCCTCAAATAACGACTCATATCCAATATAGAATCTAAGCAAAAGGCATAAAAAAAAAATGTAATGCCTGCGAGAAAGAAAAAAAAAAAAAAAANAAAAAAAAAAAAAAAAAAAAAAAAAAGCACGTAAAAATTGGAATTTCTTGATCTTTACCTCTCGAGGCACTTTCCTCCTTCTTGTCCTTCATTTTGATTTCCTCATCTTCCTTCAACTTTTTCTCGGCCATTTTCCTCTCCTCCGAGGCCTTCTGCTCGTCTCTCTTCTTCTTCTTCTTATCCTTTGCAGCACGCAGTGCCGAGGTGACCTCTTTCTCAGCCGTATCCTTGCCAAGAAAGTCACTTTCCTGGCCGATAAAGTCGAAGACTTTCTCAAGAAAACCTAGTGGGTTCGATGAATCAAATGTCGCGGTAAACGAAGAAGGTTGCGCAGATGACGAAGACGACGGGGATGGTTTGGTGTGAGTCTCATTGTGCTCATCCTCAATATCAGAGATAATCGCCATGGCTGAGTGAGCTAGGTCTGACTCAGAAATTCACTTTGTCTCTGGAGGCAGCTTCAGGAAGACACTCAAAGCCAAGCTCTGGAAGGAAAAGAAAATTCTAGACACTAGATTACTAATTTTGCTATTAAGGACCCGATGATTTTCTAATTTTAACACTCTGCACCGCTCTGACGAAAGGTAGCCCGCACAAGAAGCCCGTATGCGTATGTGAGTTTCGGCTAAGACTTTGCTTTCAGCATCTAATTATAAAAGGCCCAACAAAATTTGATTAATTCTCTCTGAAGCCCAAATTATTTTATTGGTACCATAACAAAAAAGAAATCGGAATTAGTGTATTAATTGAAAAATTAAAAAATATTTACAGTTAAAATCCGATTGTTGATTGTAACAACTAACAAGGGTTATTTTAGTTATGACTGTTCACAACTAAACAAAGTTTCTTATGTGATTTCAATAATACAATAAATTTGAGTTCTGGCTTTTCTTCTCTAATCATGCTTCATACATGTTACAAAAACAGATGATAAGTGCTTAATTGCTTATATATAGCTTGCAGCTAATTTTTTTTTTATTGATTTTAAATATTTTTCGTTTTTGTTGAGATTTTATGCTAACTTGCTATGGCTTATGTCAAGGGATATGTAAGATAGATAACATTATGACGTCAATTCCAAAGTCTGGAAGCATTTATCATAACTTTTTAGCAAGTGGAATAAAAAAAAAAATTTTCGTAACTTTGTTAATCATTATCCATTTCTAACCACGGTTTAGGGGTTCTGGATCATAGTAGAATACAGATAAATTTTTCAATAACAGTGTTTTTGACCAAAAATAAAAGTAATCGAAGGAGTACATCACTGCAATAAAATATTGTTTGACTCAAATATTATATTTCATAAATTTATTTAATTATCTATTATATTTTTAAAACTATTTACTTAAATATTACATTTTTTTTAAAAAAAAAAATCTAATAGTGTGGAGTCACTGAACATGTCAAATCTCACGTGACACGTCCAATGGGGACACCCCGTATGAGATCTGATGTGTCCTATGTGGTAGAAAAAAGAGAAGAATGTGTAAAAATGAAATGGAGAAAGAGAAGTTAAAGGGGAGAGAAAAAAGATGAAAGGTAGCCACACATAGAAGAAAAAGAAGGGGTGAAGATGAAATTAAAAAAGAGAAGATAAAAAGGAAGAGAGAGAAAATAAAAGTAAAAGAATGAAATGGATAAAACTGGATAAATCGGATATTAAGTAGCATGTGTTTATTGGACGTACCATGTGAAATTCAATGTGTTTAATGGGACCTACTTTATTTGAATTAGTTTTTTTAATTATTTTTAATTTTAAAAAATTGTAATATTTAGACAATTAAGTTAGAAATTATGATAGATTTGTAATTTAATTTTTAAATTGTAATATTCAAGTTAAACAGTCGCAATTAAAAAGGAAAAAAATGAGGCTATACATTGGCAAGAAGGGACAAAAGGAAACCCCAAACTCCTAAAAAAATAAAAATAAAATAAAAGGGAAAATGTCTGAAGGTGTAAGACGTATATATATTGTCATTCACATAACTCCATAGAATTTATTTACAAAAATGTGAAAATAAATTCGTTTAATTGTAATTTTGATATTTTATTTTAACAAAGTGAACAATTTAATCACATTCTTTAAAAATTAACAATTTAACCCTTCTATTTTGATAAAAATTACAAATTTGATCTATCTGTTTTTTAAACATTAAAAAACATAAGAAAATGATGATGTGTCAATAAGAAATATTTATTTTAATTTGATTAAGCCCAAAATATTAAAATTAATCAAGACTTAAAGGTCTCAAAATCAAAATCTCACCGTTTAAGGTCAAGATCTACGTCCTTGGAACCTCCTCACAAAATTTCAACTCAATTTAATGGTGAATGACTCTGAATTGTTGATTTGATGAAGACTACCAAAAAACACCAAAACATAATCTGGAATTTAGTCGGAAGGTTTCTATAGATTTTGATTTTGAACGGTGGGATTGTGATTCAAGAACTTTTAAGCCTTGCTTTGGACTTGTGAATTGAAGAAAATGATAGTTTTTTCTTTCTTAAGGTTATTTTTAATATTTTGGGCTAAATCATATTAAAATAATAATTTTTTTATTGTCATATTAGCATTTTCTTATTTTTTTTTTAATCGGTTGAGAGACAGAAAACCCAAAATTATAACTTTTATCAAATAGATAGGTTAAATTGTTCATTTAAAAAATGAGACCAAATCATTCACTTTGTTAAAGTAAGATACTAAAATTACAATAAAGCCAAATAAAATTTATAATTTGTAAGATTTCAATTACAGTTCAAATAATAATTTTTAAACTACATCTGTAATGAGCTTTTTCTTGACAACATCTAGGATTAGTCTGAGTGATTCTTCAACATCATCACAAAGGCGATGAGGATCAGGAATGGCACTCGGGTCTACCGCTAGAGACATGGTCATCTTATTAGCATAGCTTTGGAAATGAATGGTCAGTGCCTGCAATGGAGACCAAAAGGCATGGAATCAAAGAAAACATAAAGAGAAATTGAATTCAATAATAATACTCAAAAGATGATGTATGGTAGTAATGAGAGAAATTGAATACTAACATGAGGGTGCCCATATACACTAGGTGCAATGTATGTCAGGGGATGACCATAAAAGCTAACTTCTTCAAGCGGACCAACCACGTTTGAGAAAGCCATTGTAGTGTTAAACAGAACTCTGTGTGTTATAGCAGCAGCAACCTGTGATATGCAAGAATGGCACTTGATGTTGATGTAGTGTAGCTTTGTCTGTTTAACAAGATATAGGGAGTGAAGTTTATGCGTACCTTAGTTCCAAATAGATTGAGTACCATTTTTGCACAAAAATAACTGCAAATAGCTTCAAGTGAGTGCTTCTTCCTGTCAATTATGGCCTTAGCTTGACGAACATATTCCAATGGGTCATCTTGCAAAGCAATGGTGAAAGGGAGAATGATGTATCCTAACAAGTTTCCCCATTTGGCCTTTGATTTCTCAGCCATCATATCTGCCAGATCCTAATTAATTACCATAATTGGTGAGTGTTTCATTATTGGAACAGCAACTTTTCTTGTGCAACTAATAACTAATAAGCATAGCATGAGCAAGAAGAAATTTCAATTTAAAAACCCAATTTCACCTGGACTCCTGCAACTGGTCTAATGTTGACGAGAACTGATGCTCTAAGGCGAATGTTGTTGGGGATTTTATTTCGTGTCTCATTCGCTGCCTCTGCATTCGCACCTGCTTGGTGGAGATAATATTAGTTACAATTATTTTGATACAGTAATTTATATTTTATTATCTCTCTTGAGAATGATAAAGTGCCTTATTGTTAATGAAGATATTAATATTAGTATTACATGAAAAGGAAATCCAAGAGGGGGGAGAAAAGACTCACCGTATGTCCTATTCAAGTACCGAGTGAGACCAGCTTGTGTTACTCCCAGTAAAACATCATTGATGGTCTAATAGATATATAATCCACATTTAATTTAACCCAGAGAAGAAACAAAACGAAAAAGGACGAATTAGTTGCTTATATGATATAAATGAGAAGAAATTTAATTACCATATTCATTGCATTCTTGACGAGCTTGATGTCATCTATACTAAGTGTGCGATAGATGAAGCGCTTTGTATTGAGCTCGACCCCAGGTGCAGCTTTGAGAGGAGTGTGTGTGTCTTTGATGAACAAAATTGTGAAAATAAATAGAATCAAGTCGACGACAGTGTTCCAAATGAGGGTTATCCCTAACCAAATACGCAACAAGAAGCAGCAGAATGAGGTTGAATGGGCAGAGGCAGCTCTCTTGGGCACTGGCACAGATGGTAAAGCTTGTGAGTCAGAGGATTTGCGGGTACAAGCGAGGAGAAGTGACATGAGAGAGGCACCATCTCCCATTGAGTGGTGGATTCTGAAAACCCCAACTCCCTCTGCATCAGAGGTCTTAATGTTGAGTAGGTGCAGCTCCCACAATGGCTTCGACACGTCTAGTGGTGTTATTGTAAAATTGGACACATAGTCTTCAACAAATTGGTCTGGAAACTCTATTTCGGGATCTATTTCCGGAACTATGACATGCTTCTCTAAGTCAACTCTAGTTGGAACCCATTTAAGTTTCCTACCTTTCTTAACCTGGGAAAGAAAATGAAAGCAACGTAGATCTTTACACAATTCTAAGTAAATTCTACACCCCGTTTTTTTGGTTTTCAAAATGAAAATGATGGATATATCTCCATAATTGGTTGATTGATGTTAATTAGACCAGTCAAGTGTCGGAGTTCATCTTCTTTTTAGATATATATTCAAAAAATATTTCCTGTAAAATGGTAAGTTGAACGCAAGAAATGACAAAATAAACTAAACTAAACTAATTCTGTAGTGTTACAAGTGGACCAGTAAAATAGTGACTGTGGGAGCCATTTATCTGTTTTCATTTTGAATACGGCATTCTCTTTTTCAAGGGAACAGAAGGAAACTAGTGGAAGAAGAAGCTTCTAGTTATATACAGAAAAATCTAAGAAAACAAAGAAGCAAAAGATGTAGAAAATTTTGATAGCAGTTATTACCAGTTTGCTAGAGAACCTTGGATGGTTAAGCAAAGTGTGGCGTAAGCCTTGTTTGATGAGTTGAGGATTGATTCTTGTGTTGGTACCCATGATGGCAATCACATAACAATTGAAGGTAGGCGAATGGAACAGCTTTGATGCTGGACTCAGCGGTTCGCCGCCTGTTAGTGTTGACTCCTCTCTGTTAGTGTTACCCATTTCTTCTTCTTCTTCTTCTCTCTGCCTTCTCCAATTTCCGCGGATCTTTTAAAGCATACGCGCTGTCGTTTATTAAAAGAGATTTTTTTTTCTCTTTTGAAGGGCAAGGCAAATAGGGGAAGGTGGGAGGTGTAGATTATAGTGAAATAGAGAAATTAATAGATTTTATGGGTTTTGTCAGATGATATCGGCTTTTTCTAATAATAAGTTAAGTGGGTGGGAGAGAAGCCTTATTATTTATTCCCCTCCTCTAAAATCCTGAGGGCTGTAAATGCATGCAAACAGTTTCTAACTTGTTCAACTTTGCTGCTTTGCCAGAATCCCCCTCTATGGCCTATTTATGCTTTTTTGTTGTTAATGCTATGTTTGGCAATTTTTGCTCAAACCAGTGGTAAGTCCGTCCGAGAAAGAAATAGTTAGCCAGTTGGGTGTGCTTTAATGCCAAGACAGTCAACACCCCATACGCATATATCCAAAATCACTTTATTTGATCATTGAATTAGTATCACAAAATTTGTGTGAAATTTTATATTGTGATTAAATTCTGTTTTAATTCTAAATATAGTGATTAATTAGAAATTAAGAGTTGAATTGATACAAACATGATGGCAACAGCAGGCTTTGTGAGGTAGGAGATGACAAGAATTGACCCCTCCAGTTTTTGTTTTCTCCAAGCTTGGCCATCGAATAATCATACTTCTTACACGCCTCTCTGTTTCTGCTCTATAATATATACCATTCCCCATCCAGTGAAACAGTTTCTTTCAATAACATTCGTGAAAGCTAGCACCAACATCTTTGACTCACCAATCTGATACTGTTTAAGCACCATTCTCCCAATATTCATACCCCACCTCTTACCCTCCTATGTAATATATTATGATTTATCACTCTGCTTTCTATATGCCAGCAGGACAGACACTTTTTTTGTTTTTTCTAATAATTAGATGCTATACCTACTCCATGATTGTCAATATTAGGAATTGCTTTCTTTCAGTGATGGGTTATTCAACCTTACCTGCTATCTAATCTACTCAATCCTCTATCTAATCTAAAAAAACCTCAAACAAAGAAAATCTTTCTAGTTTAGTGGCCAATTTGATGTGGCGTATTTTTGTACGAACATCGATCTTCGTCTAGCTTTTTTACCATACGGCACCTCTTCTTTCATAAACTTAATTAGTACAACACTATACGGTTAGATAAAACAAAAAAAAGAAGAAAATAGAAAAAATAAAANTAAAAATAAATAAATAAATATATACATATGTCATAATATTTGTCTCTTAATTATGATTTATAGGTTGATTATGAATGCCAAAAAAAAAAATAGAGTATATAGGCGAGTCAAATGCTTTTTATTTTTCCCAGAACCCTAAAAACTAGAGACTAGACTCTTGCTGCTTATTGAGGTAGACTAATTGTTGAAATTTTCTTTGCTATATAAATAAATTAAATTTATAATTCCTAAGCGGGGGGTGTAGCTCATATGGTAGAGCGCTCGCTTCGCATGCGAGAGGCACGGGGTTCGATTCCCCGCACCTCCACTTTTTTGGGTGGCTTTATTTCATGCCTTTCTAAACTTGTCTGGGTCGGACTGGTTAAGTGTGGAGTGAACTCCATTACCGGATCCGGACCCGTGCTTACTGATAGATATCCCATTCAAAGACATTGGTTTTGTCTGCATTTTTGTTTAGAGGGATCTTCTGGCCACGATTTCAGTTTATGGGGTTCTTTGTTTGTTGATGTGTTTTACCCAACTAAATGAACCCAAAGTTAGCAATAAATAAGTGAACAAAGAATTGAAGGAATAGTGGGGTCCAAAAGCTAATCATTGTGGGTGTGCAATGACACAGTATAAATGACTTAATGGTATTGAAGTTGTCTTTGAGATTTGTGAATTTTTTATTTAAACTCAAAACCGTAATCAAAGTAAAAAAATGTTCATATTTCATACCACCTTTCTTTTAGGCAAGAGAGAGATTTATTTACACAATTTATCAATAAAAGTTCGCTCATACTCATAAATCATAAACAACTCCGAGGAGAAGTTAGACCCACAATTCATCAATCAGGCCAACACACGGTTTAAACCACAATTAGTTAACTAGTTAATCAAACTTCATTAAATTTGGATAAGAAATGTAACTGAAAAGAAGAAATTAAAGGAAGGTAGGAGTAAACGACATGGTTAGGTTATTGCTGGGACATAACAAGGTAATCTACGTAAGGAAGAAGGAACTATTATCTTGTGCAACTTTCCAGCCTTGATCAGATCTCTGAAGCATTGTCGTCCCATCAATATCATCACCGCTTGTGTTTCATCAAAATCGCCAACGACTCAACACCAAACCACGTTTGCACATTTACAAAATTATGGAATCAACATGAACCTTAAACCACAATTAGTTAACTAGTTAATCAAACTTCATTAAATTTGGATAAGAAATGTAATTGAAAAGAAGAAATTAAAGGAAAGTAGGAGTAAACGACATGGTTAGGTTATTGCTGGGACATAACAAGGTAATCTACGTAAGGAAGAAGGAACTATTATCTTGTGCAACTTTCCAGCCTTGATCAGATCTCTGAAGCATTGTCGTCCCATCAATATCATCACCGCTTGTGTTTCATCAAAATCGCCAACGACTCAACACCATACCACGTTTGCACATTTACAAAATTATGGAATCAACACGAACCTTCCTAAGATCACGACAATTCCATTCACCAAGTTGTATTCTTGGTCATCATTGCATTTAATCTCTTTCTTTTTCTCAAAGTGATTTTCCTTGATCTTATCCGCACTTTGGGTCCAATGAGAGAATTCTTTTTATTATTAACAACACACGTTATCAGCCTACTCAATCACTCATTCACCCACTTAGTCAGTGACTATAATCGCAACCTCCATGGCTCCAGCAGCTACGATTCCATCCTCATCAGAAACCCCAAAGATTCACGCATCCGACATTTCAAGCATCAAAGCCTTTGCTGAATCAAACGGCGTCGCACCCATCCCTTCCACCTACTACTCAATCACAGAGCCTCGTGATGATGTTGCACACGAGCTCGCAGCTTCTATCCCAGTCATTGACTTGTCTCTTCTCACCTCAGATGACCCTCAACGCCATTTCAAGGCCGTGCAACAACTTGGCAAAGCCTGTGAGGAATGGGGCTTCTTTATGGTAAAGTTTTGATCTTTTTTCTTTGGTTATATTTGCTTTTTCACTTTCTGGGTCATGCTAATTATGGCTCCTGTAGATCACGAACCATGGAATTTCCGAGAATCTGATGGAGGACGTGGTGAACAAGTCACACGAATTTCACAATTTGCCATCAGAGGAAAAGAAAGAGTTCGCTGACAAGGGCCCCTTGGCACCCATAAGGCATGGCACCAGCTTCCACCCTCAAGCAGAGACAGTCCATTACTGGAGAGATTATCTCAAGGTCATCACACTTCCCCAATTCAATTTCCCCCACAAGCCTCCAGGTTACAAGTGAGTTCAAATTCAACCACTCTCTCTTTTGCAATTCTCTTCTCTTTCTGCCCTTAATTCACAACTTTTTGTTTCTGCAGAGAGCTTGCCTTTGAGTATAGCCGCAAAATCAGAGCTGTGACAAGGAATTTGCTTCAAGGAATATCAGAGAGCTTAGGATTAGAACCCGATGCAATTATTGAGTCGACAGGCTTTGATTCTGGTTTACAGATCTTTGCTGTAAACCTGTACCCACCATGTCCGCAGCCAGACCTTGCTTTGGGGATGCCTCCTCATTCGGATCATGGCCTTTTGACACTTCTCACACAAAATGGAATTGGAGGCCTTCAAGTCAAACACGATGGAAAATGGGTTAAAGTCGATCCTCTTCCCAAGTGCCTTCTTGTCAACACTGGGGATCAGCTTGAGGTCATTCTCTTGCTCTTCAAATTTTACCAAATTCAACACCTTTCTCTTTGAAATTTGTTTTACCCTCTGTTTCCTCTGTTTTAGGCTGTGAGTAACGGCAGGTTCAAGAGTGTCTTACACCGAGCAGTGCTGAACAACAGAGACACCAGGATCAGTGTTGTGTTGGTGAATGGACCTGCACTTGACAAGGATATTGGCCCTGCACAGGACCTATTGGAGAAAGAAAGACCATTATTCAAAAGCATGAAATACAAGGACTACTTCCAAGTTCAGCAGAAAAGTAGATTTGCTGATAAAACTGGTTTGAATGAGATTCGGCTTTAAGACTCAAAGCTGAAACCTTTTAGTCCTTGGGAGACCAACCATTGGAACTACCTAAATTTGGATATTTAAGCTCCCATTAATGTGCTTATTGAAAAAAGAAGAAAATTCCTCAATGTGTTTGTTGTGGTAAGCTAGATGGTTAGTGAAGCCATGTTTATGTGTCTGCTGTATCTTATAATTTCTGTATAAGACTGTTTCTTGTTAGTGAATAAAGTTATTGGGGAATGTCACATCGCTGTAATTCAACTCAAATACAGAATAAAGAACCGAAAGGTATACGGATTTAAAAGTGAAAAAAATTTGTAATAATCAAAAGAAGCATTTAATTAGTTCAAGAGTGCTACTGTCTTATCATAAAGCTTCAAATCAAGAAAGCTGATATAATTTATAAACCTCACTTGTAGAGAACGTTTAGTCAAGCAACTGGACACAAATAAACAAAGAGACAAAACTTGGTGGAGGGGCCAATTGGGTTCCCTTCCCTAAGTTGTATTCATATTGACAATCATATATCAATTTTAAGTTGAGCTTAATCTGTTCGATTTGATTGAAAATAAGTGATGATTAAATTATTTTAAATAAAATCTATTAGTTTTATCTATGCTGAAAATCTATTAATATTGTTTCATTTTCAAAGTATACGGATTCGTGTTGGATCAATTTCAGATCTTTTTGAGTTAGAATTCACCACTCTCCTCACGAAACTTCTTGTACTGCCGTCCAGCATTGACTCAATATTTAATTGGTGATTGACTTTAGAACATTTTACTTATAATTTCATAAAATTCTAGTGCAACTTGTGGGTTTTGGGTGACAAATGTGCAGGTGATTCGCATCTTGTAGCATTGTACTTGTTGGGAGACTTTTAATTTATAAGCATCTCCCCTTCAATCTGTAGCTCTCTGAGGAAGAAGTTGAAATGGGTGAAGTGATTCTCTAGCCTTGCCTGGAGCTTCCTCTCTTGTTTATGGTACAATATTTCTTCTCTATCAGTTTCCATTTACTAATCACAAGAGACATTATTGGCTTAGTGCGTATGTTATAATCTGCTGTAATAGTAGAGAGTCGTTGTGTCTGCCTTTTCTTGTCTAGTTTGATCTTTTGTTCATTAGATTCTTATATAATGCCTGTTTAGTTGAAAGAATTGGATTTTGAATTTAAACTATATATGTGGACTTCTAGTTATCCAGATTTCTGCGTGGGAATTGTTATTGAGTTTTAAATTCAAATTAACAACAAAACCAGAAAGATAGAACCATTAGCAGGCATAAGAGAGAAGATTGACAATGATTTCTCCACTAAGACATAGCCATACTACTACTATATCCATAATCAACTTTGCTCAATCCAAATAGTTCATGACTTGGCTATCATGTTGTCAATATCATGCTTTACCACTATCTGAATCTCAGGATTGTCTCCTCATCAGTTTTGTTAAGTTGATTGATTCTAGGATCTTGATTTGAAAACAAAATAGATGAGGTAAAAAACGGATGAATAGAAAAGAGATGACATGCTTGCATGTTGCATGAGACTATTTTTCGTTTCATTTCATAGCAAGTAGAAATATCTGAAATGAAAAGAATTCATCGAATCTGGTGTTTTGGTGGATCATTTGGCCTTCCCGATGATGGCAGATTAACAAAGAGGAGCAGGAGAAGAAATGATCTCAGAGACGCAAATTTTCAATATTTCAGGGCCTTCTTATCTCACTAACGTTGACTGGTACGGTTTAATTTGGAGGATTGTGTGGTTAAATCAATTCCAAATTATTTGGACTTACTTTTACTTAATATCCCTTTTCACCATTCAAATTAGCGTTTTAGAACGTGATATAATAAATATGTTTGCAGGAGTTGCGAAGATCACAGAATATCAGTGATAGCAAGCGTGGTGCAAGGAGTTTATGTGCTAGAACAAGACCGGCAGCAGAACAGGGTTGGACCCCAATCAGTAGCTCCTGCGTGGTGGGAATTCTTCCACTTTCACCTCAACAATGTACTTGTCGACAGTGCTGACCACTCCATGTTTGGTGCCGTCCTTGAACTGAAGCTGCCACCCACTTATCCCAAAAACTGTGGCCTTAATGCACCAAAATACCTCATTGCCTTCCGAGGCACTCTCACTGGAGCAGATACAAGGTCACGGGATCTTCTCTTAGATCTCAAGTGCATCATAAACAGACTCCACCACAGCTCCAGATTTCAGCTTGCATTGCGTACCATTCACAACACAGTTGCTGTGGCTGGACCTGCCAATGTATGGTTGGCTGGTCACTCTTTGGGTTCTGCTATAGCATTGCTTGCAGGAAAGAACATGGCCAAGATGGGTTATACCCTTCCCACTTATCTCTTCAATTCCCCATTCACTTCAGCTCCATTAGAGAGGATTAACCATCAGAAAGTGAAGCAAGGAATCCACATTGCTAGCAGTGTTGCCAAAGCAGGGCTCTCTGCTGCTTTCAAAAGTCGCTGTCATCACGGTAGCCATCACCAAGAGAATGATCCCTTTGCTGTGCTATCTCATTGGTTGCCTTACCTGTTTGTGAACCCAGCTGATCATATATGCTCAGGGTACTTGAGCTATTTTGGACATAGGGAGAAGATGGAGAATATTGGAGCTGGGAAAATTGAGAAGCTGGCCACCAAGCATACAGTGGAGAGTTTACTTTCCTGTGCATTGGAAAGAAATTCAGAACCTTTGCATCTGCTTCCTTCAGCAGAGCTAATTGTAAATATGGGTCAGACGCCTAATTTCAGAGCAGCCCATGGAATTGAGCAATGGTGGAATCCTAATCTACGTACTCACTCCCATGTCTATGTTTACAATTAAATATTGATTCAACAACTTGGTGTGGTTTTCATGGATCACGTCTTAATTTGTGTTTACTAAGGTTCTATGATTGACTTACAACAAACTAATTAGCGTTAATAATATTGCTAGTAAGCAATGTGTTATCAATTCATTTCCTTGAGCGTGTTATACAGGATCAAGTCTACCTCTACCTCTACACGGAGGGGAGGAACATCCCAGGACTTTTTTCTTCGTCTTCTTTTTGCTGCATCACCCAAATGACAAATCAATCTTTGGTGTCATTCACGAACTCAAATCCCCAGCAACAGGAACACTTCCAAAAGGACCCACATTTGTTGTTGCGTTTCGAGGCACCATGCTCCAACAACGCACAATTCAGGCTCGCCACCAGAAGTAGCATAATAAGAGGCGTATTGGGTGGTCAGTTTCACAAAAATATAGAACCAATGCATCTTTTGGCTTCCGCAGAGCTCACCATAAATCCAGAAATCTCATTAATTTGATGCCCATTCACTTCAACAATGGTATCAGGTTTCGCCTTCACATTCCTTCTCAGACCATCTCCTACTGATACACCTCCCAAACTCAAACTATGTACGCCTCATGTTAATTAATCTAGATTCATATATAGATTGCTATTTATATTGTAATTTTAATCACAAAATTATTTATTCCTTTCTTTTATTTACAGGTTTAAACTTCAAAGTGGTGCTTTGAAAGCTTCTTTCCTTTATTTATTCTCAGACTTTGAATAAACAATTACCAAATGCCTTTTTCTTTGCTAATGAATAATACAAGCGCCTGTCAAACATGCCACTGGTTAGGTCTTTTTTTTTTTTCCTACTCTTTTGCTGCTAAAATGTTGGAAGCATGCTCTTAAATTTGCTACTGGATCCTTTCAGTTTCCCACTTCAGGCGGGTTGTAGGCCCATATGGCTTTTTTCCCTTGTTATCTTCTTTAGCAGGCCCATATTTGAACCTCCACACATTCTTTAAGGCCCAAAGAAAGTGATTATGAAGGAAAGTTTGTTTTAGCAGTGATTCTCCGTCTTCTAATCTTCTCCTTACTGCTGCTGTGTTTCTCTAGGTAGGATTTCATTGAGTTGAATTTGTTTCAAGATGAGCCTAACGAGAAGAGACGCTAACTAGAAGATAGAATTAATTGCTTTAATCAAATTAGAGATGAAGCACACGTCAATATATATATATATATATACATATTAGGCTATTAGCGAGGTATGTGGGTGTCCAAAAGAGTATGTTTCAGTTGTGCTTGTAAATTTATCGATGAAACAAATAATACATGTGCTTAATATACTCCAGTGAAGCAATATAATAATATAGGATAAAATATAGAATAGTTTACCTTGGAAATTAATCAATGTTTGGCCCGCAAGTTAGTTCCCCTATGTTTGAACGAATATATAATAGTTAACAATGGGCAGTTTAAAGTTTAAAGTTTAAAGCAGGTAACAAGTGGGTTTCGTAGTTCAAGTCCCTTGTAACTAACTCTCTTTAATATTCGTTGTGTAAAAAGCTTAACTGGATAAAATTCAAATGCCTTATCTGAGCAACTAGTGTTAACAGATTGGTGCCCACAGGCACAGATGAGAAATCTCAATCTGGAGACTCTTGAACTAATCTCTATGCTTTCTCCCTCTTTCTTAGTCTCACACACAGACATAAATACACTACTTAAAAATAGTTTTTGTCTCTGATACCTTGTAATGGACACACAGAGTGACCAATTTTGCAGCATGTTTGTGATATTAATTAGAACAGTACATGATGGACTTGCCGGGTTGATTCATTGTCATCTGATGAGCAAAAAGGTGGTTTCATAGCCAATTGTAGTGTGCCTCGTTGCCAAGTCTTATTCCTTTGTGGTCCTGGATGCATGCACCACCACTCTGGTTTCCCCTTCTCTTTTACCTCTTCTACCAAGTCATGCCTTAGACAAGAAGCAAAGCAAAATTACTGATCACTTAAAAAGACAAAGCGTACCCCGACACGCATACAAAGCATGGAGCACACCTACGCACATCATTTTCAGTACAACACCGTCACACTATTGGAGACTCTCTCATTGATTTCAACATATGAGTTTTTCTTTTCTACTCTTTTTTTTTTTCCCGTAAGATTAATACGGTTAAATGATATTTTTTTTTTAAAAAAGAAAAACACGATCATGTGCGGTTAACTTTATTATCTTAGCTGCAATAGAAAAGTATTTATATAGTATATGTTTTATCCAAATTCCATGTAGAAAAAAGTGTTGAGCACTTTGTATAGAAAAGACATGCGCGCAGGTGGCTAATTGCTTAGGGCTTAAATACAGAAAGCCCAATCATGATCCACTAATTGTGATTTGTGAAACGTAAAAGAATTGATTTTAATTTTCTGATCAGAGTGATCACTGATCAGAAAGTGAATGCGGAACCGTGCAAGTTGTTTTCATGACTTTTCTCTCCTCCATCTTAGAAACTGTTGTTAATCAGTTTTGGTAGGCCATCAAATGTTCTTTCACTTCACTTTTATATTTTCATTTTGAAAGAGGTTCCTTAAGGACAAACCAAAGTTTAACGATAAAATAAAACTTTATTTTATGCCACCAAACGCATTCCACTAACTTAAGAGCCTAAGTATCAAACTCCTTTTTGAAAATTGTTCCATGTCACTATCATAAATTTCTTCTCTCATCATTTCATTGTAGTAACATGCATGGTATTCCAAGTCAGTCAATGTTTTTACAAGAGGATGCAAAGGATCAAATCATACAACAATAAACTAATCTAATTTTATAAACTATTTCGTATAATGAAATGTGATAAGGACTTATTATTTGATAGTTGCTATTTTCTATATACATATTTCTGATACGCATAAGGTTTTATTAGCATACATGTATACTATATTGCGAACAGAATTACATCAGCAGAGTTTGGTAGAAAGCATTCAAAAGTGATAGCTACTAGCTAGGTCTGCGGAAATTCAAAGATTCCACGATAATGCATGTGCAAGCAGTATTTAGTATTCATCTTTTTTTTTTTCACAGTCAACACCATATATTAACTTAAATAAATACGATATTGCTATTAAGATTAAGTATATAATTAGATTTTAATATTATAAATTGACATACTATTTGATATATGAACTTTGTGAAAAATGAAATAATTATATAAGTGACTAATTTTTCTGATCTTAATCATCAAAGTCATAACTAATTATGTGCTTCCCTCAAAAAAAATTTTTTTTATGAATATATAACTTTTTTTTACAAATATATTCATAAAAAAAAAAAAAAAGAAGCTATCAAGTAGTCTTATTAGATTGTGGTTAAGATAATTTAATTATGTGAAGTATTTTAAGCAAAATTGTATAAAATAGACTGTTAATAAACACTTTATCAATATTGTGTAAAAGATAAAACTCTGCACATTTTGTTCATAGTACATAATATATATTTGTTGTATATATATATATGTTGAATTTATTCGTGCTTTGAAATATGCCAAATTCATATAGCCCAGTAAAAGGCTACAGCAATTTACTTATGAAGAAACCCTAATCCTACCACAAATAATAGAAGTAGTACTATAATAGAGATTGTAATTAGAATCCGCGGGTATAAAGTACCCAAAACTTTTATCAGAATAATATCAGTAATGATAATCTTATAATGAACTGGAAAATGGGGGCATCATAAAGATCAGTCTCATAGGTTTTTGTCATCCTTTTCAGTGAACCACAAATGTCAGAGTCACACAGTATGTAGTGTCGAAATTAGCATATGATCAGAAGAGATGGTTTACGACCCCATGGCCCCAATTCATATAGCCCAGTAAAAGGCTACAGCAATTTACTTATGAAGAAACCCTAATCCTACCACAAATAATATAAGATTATAGAAGTAGTACTATAATAGAGATTGTAATTAGAATCCGCGGGTATAAAGTACCCAAAGCTTTATCAGAATAATATCAGTAATGATAATCTTATAATGAACTGGAAAATGGGGGCATCATAAAGATCAGTCTCATAGGTTTTTGTCATCCTTTTTAGTGAACCACAAATGTCAGAGTCACACAGTATGTAGTGTCGAAATTAGCATATGATCAGAAGAGATGGTTTACGACCCCATGGCCCCAATTATTTGGTTTTGATTATTGCTGAGTAACGAAGGTGAGGAGGCAAATGGAAAATCATTATAGATTATGCAACAAATCATGTGATTTGGCTAAGGAATAGCTCTATGTCTCCCACCACCATGGAAGTGGCCACATGATCACATTCTTTTGTTTGCTAGGCTATTCCTGGCTGATTTGTGCTCCTCATCTCTTTCAATCATCAAGTCATTTTCCAAAATCGTTTCATTTGGACAAGACTCACAAATTAAACTAATTATACACTATCACCAAAAGTTATGTTAGTACAAAATAATGTTATAGTCGGATGAATTCAAGATGGGATTCAATTAAAATTTTACACGTTGTACTTTTATATCTACATTTTTTTTTATATAGTGATGAAAATATTATGACTTGAATCAAATTTCTACCACACCCAACTTGTAAGGCTAACACTTGGTACAGTATAGAATTTTCCAAATAATTGTAGTACTAAATGGTACTTATATAGTATTCTCGTTATTTCATTAAACATTATTTGTTACATTCTCTAATTAATTAGAAAGGCTCATTCTCAAATTGTTATTAATAATACATTCTACTTCAATAAATTATTTTGATAAAATTTGCGTACTTATTAAATGGATTGCATGGCTTATGTTTTAGTCTATGTTATGTTTATGGACTTAATAGAACAAAACAAAACAAAACAAAAAATTTTACTTTTGTTATGGGATATATTGTCTCATGGGTTTATGCTATACTAGTTTCTTTGGTTCATTTAAATTATTTTATTCAACAACAAAAATTAATAAAAAGAATATGTACTATTTTAGCCCTTTTCTTAAAAAAAAAATAACAATATATAGTAAAGACAAAAATTTATATATTTTAAAAATTCCTTGATTTCTATTTATACCCAAAATCAAAATTCAACTCTAGACTGGATTAAATGGGCCAAACTTTAGTTACCTTGACCCAGTAGAGCATTCATTAGTGCTCAATGCCTTACTAATTTGGCTGAAACAAAACCGTAATATATATCTATATATATATATATATATATATATATATCAACCACTCTCTTTACACCATCCCACCAATTAAGCACATTAGAATTGTATCAAATGTCCCATGAGAATGGAACAGAAATTTTATGAATAATCTTTTATATGTCGAATTATTGGTAGGAATGTGCAGCCTCTACTTTCTCGGATTCTTAAAAGGTATGTCTTTAATCTATTGCTTTGATGCATAAACATAATTTGATTCATGTGTTTAAAAATATTCTGAAATTTACATATATGCTTCAAGTCTTGATTATTGTGATAAATAAATACTAATCATTCGTCTATTACATTATGTGTATCTCTTTCTTCTCGTTGACATTCTAGTAGGTTTCTCTTCCATGCAAGTAGCAGTATTTTGTGCTTTTTTTTTTTTTTTTTNTTTTTTTTTTTTTTTTTCAATTTTCTCTCTAAAAAAAATGTAAAATGGGGCTTTTTGACCAGAATATAACATTTCAAAAATAATTTTACACATTTATTATATTTTATAACTTATTTATCTTAATATTATATTTTAAAAAAAAATTAAAAAATTAAAAAAAATATAAAATATAACGTGTGGAGATTACTGGACACGTCATTTACCATTCTACGCATCCAGTGGGTACGTCCAATGGCAGATGACGTAGGACAAGAAAAAGAAGAATAAGAGGAACCTCGGATAAAAGGGAAAAGGAAAAAGAGGAAGAAAAAGAAAAAAAAAAAAAGTGGCAACGTGAAGAAACGCCATTAGTCATCCGACACGTCAAATAGCATATGTCGTGTTTGGTAATCCTTGCATATGTTAGGTGTTGTTTTTATTTTATTTTTAAATTTTTTTAAAAATATAATATTAAGATAAATAAATTAAAAAATATATAATAAATATGTAAAATTATTATATTATGAACAAAGAGCCAAATGATTTGTTTAAAATTAAATTAAATTAAAAAAAAATACACTTGTAATGTGTTACAGTTTGCTCCTATTCCTCTACTACAATCAGTAGAAAATCCTTGATTGACAAATAGAGATGTATAAAAGTACACTGACACAAAGGAATAAGAGGATGTGTAAATAAAAGGTATTAGCACAGCACAGTGTCAGTGTGTGTGTATGCGTAAGTGTATACGGCATTCACTGCGACATGCAAGGACATGACACAATACATGGTGAATCTGCTGATCAGCGCCGCTCCAAAATCCGACATCGCCAGAATGCGTTACCAATTAGTAAGGCGTTACTTTCGCCATTTTTAATTATTAAATTCTTTTTTTTGAAAAAAAATTACCACATTTTAGGCCCATTTAGCCCTGTCGGTGGATTCTCGGTGGGTCCATCGTTATCCCTACAGTATTACTTTATTGTTTATTTAGTTTTATTTCTCACATTTCAAGTCTCACATTCACATTCACTTCTTGTCTGTTACATTTATTTCAAAAAAATTACATCATCCTAAATTTCAACAGTATAGTGACAAAAATAATTTATTTTTCACTATTTTTCTTTTAGCTGTGTACAAAATAAGGCATGCATGTGAGCGAGCCTTTTAATGCCAAGGTGGTTGGTGGGTGGGTGTGACACTTGTACTGTTATACTCCACCTTCATAATGAAATAATGTACCATTTTTGTATTAGAAAAAAAATTAATTCCATGAAAATAAGAAAAATCTAACGGAAGAATATTTATAGAAAATTACATTTAACGTTGAATTATGTCCATGTGTGTTGAATTTGGCGTCCGGTTTCGACTCTCCCACCTCCAAAACAAGCTAATGTAAATAAAAAAGCTCTATTATCTCTAACCATGTGTTAAGTCAAGCACTCGCTGGACACATCAGTATCTGTAGTACAACGCTAATCTTAATTATTGATTATCAGTCAAATCAAGTTATTATCATCCTCAATATCACAATATACACTGCTAGCTTTAGTAGATTTGATCCAATAATGTTATATAGAGTAAAGTATATGTACAAAAATTAAATTTCCGCCTCAACTGTTAGATCTTCATGTGTGGGTCAAATGTCATTGTCCCACTTTTTTGTTTGTTATATATATTCATTGCTAATGTACCTTAAACGTGCTTTCTTATAGTCTAGTCTGCAGATACAGTGTGCAAGAAGACTAGATCCTAAATAGACATACACAAAACATTTATATATATTAATTCTCATCTCACCTTTTTCCTTTCCTTTTGTTTTTCTTCAAAATGACTTCACTTTAATGCCCACTCATATTCTGTACATAGATAAATGGATCCTGAAAGGAAAAGCTTTTGGGAGGTCACCACTAATCAAAAGGAAATTAAATCTTCGAACCTAGATAGATTCGTACGTGAATTAGCAAAACAAAAACAAAGTTATCTAAAAGCTACATACAAAAGTGGTTGCAAGGATTGAGGTGTAAAGAACATAATAGAAAGTGATATATTAAAAACAAAAAAAAATGTCAAACCCAAGTGCAGTAGCTTAATTAGGAGAATTGAAATTGGAATTACATGTAGATAATTTTCAAGTTAATATCGTACGTGACCTCATATAAACTTCAAGGTCCATGTGAAAATTCTTTTTTTTAGATAAAAATAGTGGAGTGATGTTACATATGTAAATTGTAGTTTTTGGATCTGAAATAAGGTGGTTAACCTTAGGGATAGTGCTTCAGTGCCATTTGTTGTTGAAATATAACAACTGACACTACAGTGTACAACCAATGAGTTGAAGACATACTGTCAATTAAGTAGTTAAGCATATTTTATGAATTACAAAATGTGCCCCAAATTTCTATTAATTACAAAATGTGCCTTGAAGTTGAGATAATTATAAAATTATCATAAATAAATCCTAAATTCTAAATTTTAAATCATAAATCCTAAACTCTAAAAAAATGAACCCTAAACCCTAAAATCCTAAACAAAAAAAAAAAAGCTAAAAAAAAAAAGCTAAATAGATTAGTGTTGATTTGTAAATAGTAAAAAAATTTGTAGGGCATTATTTTATAATTAGCATAACTTCATTGACAATAACAGAATTTTAACATATTGACATGCTATATTTGTAATAAGCCAAAATACCAATTATACAAGTAGCCAAAAAATGTACTGACATCACTTATCCAATATGCAACTGTCACGTTTCACTATCAGTTGTTGCATTTCAGCAATAAGTGATATTTTAGTCGTTTCCTAACCTTAGAGCTTATTTTTTTTAAAACAAAAATTTTGCCATATGTATTTTGAGTATATAATTTATACGTTTTGTTTATGCATATGAATTTTTTTTATGTATACGAAAATATAACATTGACTATTCAAAATAATATGTTAGTAGTAGGTTCAAATTTTGGGGCCAGCATCTTAGAGAATTTTTTCTTGATCGATGTGTGAATGTGCTATTAAGATTACTCAAGGAAAGATTTAGTCTTGGTGTACAAAAATTAACTCCTGAACAATGACGGATCCAAAAAGAACTCAATGGGGGGCTAGAGACAAAATAAAATTCTCAATGTGGTGGGGGGGGGGGGGG
>QAOA01003630.1:238734-249633 GCA_003255065.1 Cercis canadensis | reverse complement strand
GCCTACCTCAAACTTGGTTATAATAATTTGTTTCATTAGGATTTTGTTAAACTTGGTTATGATCATTTGAGGACTCAATTGTACGTAGATGATAATGTTGGTGGTGATTGTTTTTGTTTTATTTATGACACGCATCTTTATTTTTGTTTAATTAAGATTTTAGGAATTAGGTCCACATTAACAATTTAATACAATTTGGTCCAATTAGGAAAAAGCCCAAAGCCTTGTTAGTTTGAGCCCAATTTCAAAATGGTTGTATGTGTAAAAAGCGTTTAGTTGTTATCTTTATTTTTGTTCAATTAAGATTTAGGAATTAGGTCCACATTAACAATTTAATACAATTTAGTCCAATTAGGAAAAAGCCCAAAGCCTTGTTAGTTTTTAGCCCAATTTCAAAATGGTTGTATGTGTAAAAAGCGTTTAGTTGTTTAGACTTTTACTGTTCTCTGCAACTGTTATTTTAAATTTTACTCTAAGTTGGTGATGAGAAATTTAATGATAAAACAAGATAATAGTGTCTAATTCAATGGTTTTCATTACTTGGTATAATTTCGACCATGTTTACTGCCTCATAACAGTAATCCTTGTCCTAAAAGTGAACAGCATAACACTTTAACGTAGTACCTTACCAAAATAATCATTAAATAACAGTAGAAAAATGAGAAACAGCAATTTTGCTTTGTTTATTAGAAATAATTACTTTTTTTCTTAAGGGTCCTGTATAGTTGTGCTTCTTATATGATTTTATTTCTTTGATTGGGTTTCAAATGCAAGTAATTGTGTTTCTTGAAGGCTTTTTAAATTTATAAGAAGTTAAGTTTCCCTTTGAAAGTTCTTTTCTTTTGTTATTTCCTCTCTTTTTTGAAAGTATGGAATTGAACCTCTTATATATGCTGAAATTTTTGCATCAATAACACAATTACGCTCTCATTATTGTGGTCTCAAATACAGTGGACAACTGCAAATTGTACTAATACGTTTTCCTTCCATTTCTATAATGAGGAAATATAGCAAAGGAATATACCCCTGCTTGATTTTGTGGTCATCTCCTCTTTAATGAAACAAGGCTCTCCTTGTAGATTGCAAGGAATAATTGATATGGCTGAGCCTAAAATCCAAGGTCATGAATGTCTAGAGTATGGGGATCACATAATGCCACTACTCCATGTTTGTCTACCAAAACAATCTCACTGTTTCTCAAAAACCCCAATGGTCTATGAAACCCTGCAATTGGAGCAATAGTAAAGTAGTTTGTACAAGATTCTTCATTCCCATACTCTTCCATGACAATTTACACGTTTTTATTTTTGTTCAATTAGGATTTAAGAATTAAATCCATTAACAATTTAACACAATTTAGTCCAATTAAGAAAAAGCTCTAAGCGTTGTTAGCTTAGTCCAATTTCGAATACTACAAATAATCAGAAAATTAAAATAAAAACAAATATATAATTAAGTTGTCTTAAAATGTTATCCTTGAGAGCACATCACATTATGTGGTTCTAATGTATGTTTTTCGATGTAGTGAGGTATGGTTCAAGCAGTTCTAGAGTAAATCAATATTGAGTTGAAGATTTTTATAAAAGTCCTTCAAAAAATAAGTTGTCATACAAAACTAAATTTCTTAAATATTAAAACCTCNACATCACATTATGTGGTTCTAATGTAAGTTTTTCGATGTAGTGAGGTATGGTTCAAGCAGTTCTAGAGTAAATCAATATTGAGTTTAAGATTTTTATAAAACTCCTTCAAAAAATAAGTTGTCATACAAAACTAAATTTCTTAAATATTAAAACCTCATTAAATCTCAATTAATAAAGTAATATCTTATCAATGTCTTATAAATTTTTACCTTCTAAAAATTCAATGACATTCAATCATAGCATAGCAAATTAACTATAGAGTAAATCAATATTGACTTTAAGATTCTTGAAGACACAGAATATCAAATTTTTTTATGAGAAATTTATATAGTTATTAGATGAAACAAAGTGACCGTAAAATAATTCAACAGTGGTTATGAAAACAAAAGTATAGCTGCTTCATTTTCCTTTTGTATTTTTTAGCTTGTGGTCTTCAACACCAAAGAATAAATATCTATATGTATGACTAGCAAAACAAAGATATTAGTTAATTGACACAAATAACTAACTTTGGCCATATTTAAATAGAAATGAATTCACTAAATAGTTTATAGCTAAGTAGTATTGAAATTATTATCAAAGCTTGCGGGTTCTGTGTTCAAATCTAGAGTTATAGGCAAAACTACCAATAAAAAGAAAAAAGAATCCAAATCATTATAATAGTGTGAGCATTCGTAAAGGAATATTGCACAGTGTCCTTAAATTCTGCATTAAGCCACTACCTAAGTTCAAAATGGGAGTAAAACCTCATTTTCATCTCTCACTATGTTAGGCGTTCTCAATTTAGTCCCTCAATGCAATGTATTCTCAATTTAGTCCCTCACTTATAAAATTTCGCTTCAATCAAATCCCTCCGTCTAACTTCCGCTAACTTGATTGACGGAAATGCTGATGTGGCTGTTAAAGAGTGATGTGGCACTATTAAATGCCATGTTGGACATCCAAGTGGACACACCACTTAGGTGCTCCCCAAAACGAAGTCGTTTTGGGTACCCTTCCCTCTCCACTTCTTCCCTTTCTTTTTCTCCTTCTCTCTCCCTCTCTTCTTCTCTCTCTCTCTTTCTCTTCTGGTCTCACAGTGCTCAAAGAAAGTTCCTCCTTTAATTCTCTAACGCTTCCTTCTGCTTAACCCCACTTCAACTCCCAAGCCAATATTTGGTGAATAGAACTAATTGTTGTAGTTGGTCACCATCTCCCTTTGCTTGGCCGTAGGGTCCAAGGGAGCCAGGCCATTCTGCCATGGCGGGCTACTGACAACACTGGAATTTTCTAAATTCAATCCTTCAGCTGAAAACTTTTTGTTATAAAATTACTTGGCTCTCTCTTTACATCTTAGTTTGAGGGCCTCCTTATGCAAGCTACTCCACACACACAAAAAGGAAGAAAGTTGAACATTTTATTTACCCTTCCTTTTATTTTCTGCAGAATTCAACCAAGTTGGAGGATACTTTTCCTGAAGGTCAAGGTATGGTTTCATCTTGAAATTATCTTACAAAGAATCTAAGTGCTACTGTCTTGTGCTCTTTTCTTCCTCAACTTTTGTTTTCCTTTTCTTGAGAAAGGATGAGAAAGACGTAATTATATGTTTGATCAAACATTTAATTTCTATATATTTGGAATTGGTTTTAAGTGTGAATATGTGGTTGAAGTTGAACTACATACATGAATTTTCGTGGGCTCTTTTGGTGTTCCTATATTCAATTTTTATTTAATAAGAGTTCCATTGCCTGTTGTTATGTCCTTGCCCTTGCTGTCTCGTTTAAAGTGAGCTGCTGTGTTATGCAGGCATTGCAGATAAACCCTACAAAAACAGCTTTTCTGGCACTGTTCCTGAAGACAACTTTGCTGTATGTTTGCAGAACGCTTCTGTGTTTGAAGATCAGCTTTATACGGTTCATTCTGCTTCGGAGTCACCTGCTCCTGGTTTCATGTGAGAATTTCGAAGTGGATATTTTTGTTATTTGCAGCATGTACTGCTTTCTGTCTCTGATTGTGTATAACAGCATAACCTTAATGTGACTTGCCTAGGTCACCATCTTCTTTCAAAAGTTAAGTTTTATTTTTTGTAATGCAGAAAGAAAGAAGCAACTTCTAGTTATATTCACCCATACATCAGCAAGAAATTGTTGCCGATTCATAATTGGATGTTGTCGAAGGACATTATATGTGAGTTAAATGGTAATAGTTTTAGTGTTTTCCTTAATGCTATTCAGAATAGACTAATAGATTCTGCACTTAGCAGGTTCTGGGGAGGAGGGAAATTCTGGTTTGAATGAATCCTCAAAGGCTAGTGGTTGCTTTGGTTACCAAAATCAGCCATCAACTTGCAGTGACATTTGCAAGCCTAATCAAGAAAATATGGAGCAGAAGGAAGCGTTAGAGAATTAAAGGAGGAACTTTCTTTGAGCACCGTGAGACCAAAAGAGAAAGAGAGAGAGAGAGAGAGAAGGAGAAAAAGAAAGGGAAGAAGCGGAGAGGGAAGGGTACCCAAAACGGCATCGTTTTGTGTAGCACCTAAGTGCACTTGGATGTCCAGTATGACATTTAACAGTGTCACATCACTTTTTAACAGCTACATCAGCATTTCCGTCAATAAAGTTAGCGAAAGTTAGATGGAGAGATTTCATTGAAGCGAAATTTTATAAGTGAATGACTAAATTGAGAATACATTGCACTAAGGAACTAAATTGAGAACACCCAACATAATGAGGGATGAAAATGGGGTTTTACTCTTCAAAATGGTTACACTTCACCAAGTTGTGGTAACAATTTTCTCTAAAGAGAAAGATCTGATAGCCATTGCTCGCAAACCATGCTTGCCCAATTGCCCAAACTATCTCTAATAAATATTTAACCCACCTGTTTTCCAATATTAATCATTCCTAGAAAATTGTAACTTTATAGCTCTTCTCCTATCCTAACTTATCAATCCAAAGGTCCCTCAACCTAGTTTAATGGAGTGTGCTCTCAGTCATAAAGCTAGTCTCTTCATTCCCTTTCTTAGTTTGAATCCCCTTACTCGCAATTGCATTCGCTATTTATCTATAAGTAAAACTAAAATAAAAAATAAAGAAGTCCCCTTCTAATTACTTTGTTCAAGCATACTCCTAAAAAACTTGTTTCAAATTTAGGACAAAGATTACTGTAAAAAATGGGTGAGCATTGGTCTAGTCAATCCGACTTTATTTTATTTTTTGGACTAACCAAACCTAGTTTAAACGTGTTGGCCTTAGATTTTTTTTTTTTTTTGTGGTTGGGAGCGGAAGGGGGGTGGAGGGGAGAGAGAGAGAGCATATGAGGGAAAAAAAATATGCATATCAAAATCCGAAATTGATTAGTTTCTGAAATCTTAAGGGAGAGTTTGACAAATTATCTTCATTAACGACTTTGGTGAATTTCTTAACCTTATGCCCCCACTATTTCCATCATTTTGTTTTGGTCTTGAAATATACAATTGAAGACATAAATAAATCCTCTACATCATTTTGTTATGGATGAGGACAGCAAACATAATTATTACCATATGATCAGTTTTTGTGGTGGAGATCACTAATTGAAAAAACTGATGTACACATCTCTACATCAATCTGAACTTCACAGAGCATGGGATGCATGTTATAACATAGAATGTTCTTCCATAACATTGACTTTGCCTTCTTAATTGCATGTAGCAAAGAAACTGCAGGGATGACAAGAAACGGAGAAGAACTACCAGGTATGGTGCACATTCTTTCAAGGCTACTAGTCAAATCTTTAATGCAATTTAAATGTGTTCACAAATCCTGGTGTCATGTCATCAAGGACCCAAACTTCATATACAAACATTACTTCTTCAACGAAATAAACCTGAAGCATCAAGTACGATAACAATCTCTTCGTTGTGGGAAAGTTATATAATCCCAACCCTCTTGACTACTTCTCACCACATAACATTTCTTTCCTCTCTCTTGACCAAGCAACAAACATGTCCTCTCCAAATCTTCTGGATTTACATTTTCAGCGGCAACTTAGTGATTTACAGGGTCCTCGCAATGGCATATATCTTCTATCAAATGAATCTTCCTACATCTTAATAAACCCTTCCATGGGAGAATATAAAATTATTCATTCCTCTTATAAAAAATCCCACCAGTTCCTGGATTTGGTTTCCATGCCAAGGCTAATGGATACAAATTAAGTTGATGAATATGATAAATTTATTATTGGGTTTATGGTTGAAAGGTGCCTCAGAAAATTATCATATTTGTACAGATGATCTTAAAATGTTCCAATTTAGTTTAAGAAATCAGCTGGTGTGGTGTTTTATCCAAATCGAGAAAGTGAAAATGAGAAATACTTCAATGTTTGGGTAATGGAAGAGCAAGGTAATGAAATCTTGGACAAAGTACTTTACTATCGGACCCATTGTAGGAGTGATAAGCCCGTTAGGAATTTGGAGAAACCATCATATTCTTTTGGAAAATGAAAATGGAGGAATGGTGGTGTATGATTCCCACACTTTCAAGATCTTGGATTTCATGCTCAGCCATTTTCGTTAAAGAAATAAATTTTCAAACCCAAAAGCATGTGTAGCATTCATTGAAGACATGTAGATTCATTTGACTTATTGGGTGGATGTGACTCTCAACCCTCTTAACTGAGATGAAATGATATCTGGCTTACTCCCAATTGAAAAGACAAGGTGAGATAATATGTGAAATGTTACTATCATCTTTAATTAGAATTGTGTAGTTGCTTGAAAAAAGTATCATCCAATACAAAGCAAAAGGAATGGCCAAAAAACACTACAAAGTAAAACAAAATGTTTGACCTAATGAACAACAGCACAAAACAGACCTATGTGGAGCAATTTTCTGAAGATTATAAACTCTTCAACATACTTTTAGTTTCCCTCATCTATTTAATAGAAGATGTCAGAAGCCATAGTTAACAAAAAATCCAATGAAAGAGAGTCAATTATTACATAACATTCGCAAAATCTCTGCCGAAGCCATTGCCCATAAGCTGGTGATTCAGGCTGGAAATCCATTATATTACCAACAAATTCAAGGACTTTTACGTTCACTTGGATATACAGGTTTCAGGATTCTTCTTTCCTTAGATCATGAATCCTTGCCCTCTGTGCGAGGAATTGCTCTTCCTGAGCCCTTTTTGCAGCAAGGGCTTCCTCATCAAGTACTTGAATTGGAAACCACTCTGGCAATCTCAACCAACTAGGATTCTTCTGTGTATTCTCATTACCCTGATATATAGATTTAGTGTAGCCCCTCAAAACAGGTTTTAACTTTGAAACAGAAAAATCCGCTGTTGTCCCCACAATAGCAAAGCCGATAGAGTATTGGACTGCGCCAAGTGGACCACCTAACATTCCAAAAATGAAAAACAATTTTTAAGTCATATGAGATGGAGATCAACCACAAAATTGAGGTAAGAGGTAAGGATTTAGTCCTTGTAGCCTTATTAGCTTATTGAAGTCCAGATTTATACGACAATTATATCTACACTCAATCCACCACCAAGCAAAGACAGGATCCAAACCAAAGAAAACATGAATGGGAATACAGACAGTGAGCAATATTTTACTTGGAAACTCATGAGGACTTTCATTCTCTTCTTACTTCATTGAAAAATAGTTGCAGATCAGCTGATGTCTAATTTTTCATCGCATGAGGGCCCCCAATAAAAAGCCCTATTGAACCAGGTATTAATACCAAACCATATGCCAATTTTGGAATGATTAGAAAGAAAAGAAGAAATGAAGAAAAAGAAAATCCAACTTTGGAAAACAAAGGAGCAAGAAAGTTTAAACATGAAAAGGATTATAAATATCATTCTGCAACATCATTGCAGTCTATAAGGCCTCATACGAGCTATCATATGGTCCTGAATATATAATATATTAATATGCTGATACAATTAAATTGAAGCAAATAGCTCATTTAAAGGAAAAAAAAATTATAAGAAATAATCGAAGTAAATCTCATTAAAATATCTGACAAAAGACCCCATCAAGAGCAGGCATTTGGAACTCCCATGTAGTTATGACAGACAAAAGTTGCTAGCACACAGGAACACACACACACACACAGTGGCAGAATTGAACCTTGCAGACGCCCAAGAAGAGCACCAGTTCCAAATCCAGCTATTGCGGAGTTCCGTAGATCATCAGGTCCTGTTTTTCTAATTGCAGTTACATATTCACGTGCCCCTGACAATTAAGACAAACCATTTCAGTCCAGTCCAACATAGTGACTTAATTCCTTCCTTACATCTTGTCCCATTAAAATTTTCACAAAAAGCTTCTAATATAATTTCTTAATTTAACATTTTACTTTTCCATTTCCTGATCTTTGTTTTCAAATTTATACTCTACACGTGTTGAATTTGAACCCTTGGAATTGACAAATGGCATCAGAAAATGAGATGCTTGTGATAAGGTCGTATGGCATATTGAAAAAAAGATGTGGGTGTGGAGAACTCTTTCTTTCCTTCTCTGTAGTAATTGTAAATGGGATAATCTCCTCCAAATGTATTTTCTGTTAATTTCTAATTATATAGTTAGTATTGGAAAAAATATTGTGAGGAGGACATGTTGCTTCTGTAATTTTCCTTTAGTTGTTTAGACTTTTACTATTTTTTGCAACTGTTATTTTACATTTTACTTTAGGTTGATGATGAGGAATCACGTGATAAAGCAAGACAATAGTGTCTAATTTTGCTAATAAAGATGAAACTTTGCAAAAACAAGCAATGGAAGCAACAAGTAGTCAGTCATGTGCAATGAAGGACGAAAATAGTTGAGTATAAAAGATTATTAAAATTGAAAACTCAAGGAGGGTACAATTAACAAAAGAGACAATACATACATCAATAATACATTGCATCAACAAAAATATCACTAGAAGTTCAGTTTGGAAATAAATCTCAAATTTCACCACTAAAAACACAATTGCACCTGTAATTTTGCAATTTTGAAGTATATCACAGCCACAATATTCCACAAATACAATCCATTACTAATGCATTTTCTTGCCATTTCTAAAACGAAACCACAAGTTGGACTCCTTCAGCGGCCGGAGACGCATTTTGAATACGTGATGAGGAACTATGGCAAAGGAATATACCCCTGCTTGATTTTGTAGGTCATATTCTCTAAATGAAACAAGGCTCTCCTTGTAGATTGCAAGGGCTAAACTCTGAGCCTGAAATCCAAGGTCTTGAATGTCTAGAGTATGGGGATCACATAATGCCACTACTCCATCTACGTCTCTCAAAACAATCTCATTGTTTCTCAAAAACCCCAACGGCTTAGAAACTCCTACAATGGGTCCAATAGTAAAGTAGTTTGTCCAAGATTCTTCATTCCCATACTCTTCCATGACCCATACTTTGATATATGGAGGACTTTGTCCTACATATTGATGATAAATCACACTAGCACATTCCTTGAACTCAAACATGTGAACATCATCTCTATCAATATCATTATTTGGCAGTCTTATTTCTCGGAACACTTGATCAACCATGTCAAATCCAATAATAATCCTTTCTTCAGAACCAACCAACCAGTGACACGATCCATGAAGAAATGGAGCTTCATAACTGTACAAACGCCTGTGTTTTGGCACAGGGCTAAGGACATCTCTCCAACCTTCAGAATCAGAATTTAGACGATATATTGCAGCTCTCCGAGAAAGGTGATATGTGATACCCTCAGCACGATTAAAACAAATCACAACAACTTTGAATTCATTAGCCTTGGCATCGAAACCAAAACTCGGAAGTATTATTGAGCCTGTGATCTCTGGGAAAGGAATAACTTTAAATTCTCTCATGGAAGGGTTTATTAACATGTAGAAAGACTTAGTTTCTACAAAATATATGCCATTGCAAGGACCCTGAAAATGAAGACCCTCCATATGATTATCTTGCAGGTCGTTTAAATCCAGAAAATTTGGGGAGGACATGATGTTTGTTGTTTGGTCAAAGGAGATCATAGAGAGGAAACAAAGGTCTTGGTCCAGTACTGTGTAGTTCTCATAAGGGTCGAAAGGACACTTTCCTGAAACCAAGAAATGATCATCATATTTCAGGTTCATCTCATTGAAGGAGACATAATGTTTGGATACAAAGCTTGGGTCTTGGATGAGATGGCACCAAGATTTCTCAACACATTTGAATCGCATTAAAGATTTGACGGGTAACCTTAAAAGAATGGCAGGCACCAAATCTTGGAGTTTTTCCCTGTTTCTTGTCATTTCTCTAGTTTCTATCTTTCTTGCGTGAAAGAAAGAAAAATCTATATATGTTTATTGAACAAGATAGCAGTCTCTTGTTTTAATTGATCTCATGTATGGCAATATTAGCTCAAAATTCTTGCCGAAGAACATTCTATGTTATCCCAACAAGTGCGGGAAAACATGTCACTCTTATGAATAGTGTTATTTTTCAAATAGAAGTTTAGATTAATATGGCAATGTGTCCATTATATATATATATATATAGCGAGCCGTTATTTACACACTCTAATTAGCTAATGACACAACCTCTTAAATGTCTAAATATGATATATACTAAATTATTTTCATTTAAAACTAGAAAGTTTTTAAAATTTGACTAATCATAATATTCTTTCTAACTCTTATTAGTTATAGCTTCATTTTTTAATTAGAAAGAGAATATATGATTAGTCAATTTTAAAAACTTTCTATTTCTAAATTAGGGTAACTTAGTCCATATTATATTTAGACATTTAAGAGTGTATGATATTAACAAACTAGAATGTGAAAATAGCAGCTCTATATATATATATATATATATATGGTAATAATTTTGTTCTAAGTGTACTGTCCACATACCATTACTCATTTGTTATTTGACATAATTTTCTATACATGACTATTCTATTGAGATGTAAATTTGTTGGTTGTGTTGATATTGGAGGTTTTTTTTTTATTATTTGATTCTTGAACCTTGGGGTAGCTTATACAATTTAAAACTTTGTCCTTCAAAAGGCATCATGTTGGAACTTTTTATGGGATAGAATTCTTGTTAAATGAAGAAATGGAATTACTATATTCTAATGAGGCACTTAAGGAAAAATGGGTCCTAAGGTCACAATGGGTCATGATCACTCCTTAAATGCTCGCTTTATAGGCTAAATAGCTATGAAATAACTAAGGTTTATGTACTATAGTTAGAGCTGTCAAAGAGGGTTGGCTCATTCCAAAGGAGGGCTAAGTTCATAAAATCCCAG
>QAOA01003630.1:227451-238481 GCA_003255065.1 Cercis canadensis | reverse complement strand
AGCCCAATTTCAAAATGGTTGTATGTGTAAAAAGCGTTTAGTTGTTTAGACTTTTACTGTTCTCTGCAACTGTTATTTTAAATTTTACTCTAAGTTGGTGATGAGAAATTTAATGATAAAACAAGATAATAGTGTCTAATTCAATGGTTTTCATTACTTGGTATAATTTCGACCATGTTTACTGCCTCATAACAGTAATCCTTGTCCTAAAAGTGAACAGCATAACACTTTAACGTAGTACCTTACCAAAATAATCATTAAATAACAGTAGAAAAATGAGAAACAGCAATTTTGCTTTGTTTATTAGAAATAATTACTTTTTTTCTTAAGGGTCCTGTATAGTTGTGCTTCTTATATGATTTTATTTCTTTGATTGGGTTTCAAATGCAAGTAATTGTGTTTCTTGAAGGCTTTTTAAATTTATAAGAAGTTAAGTTTCCCTTTGAAAGTTCTTTTCTTTTGTTATTTCCTCTCTTTTTTGAAAGTATGGAATTGAACCTCTTATATATGCTGAAACTTTTGCATCAATAACACAATTACGCTCGCATTATTGTGGTCTCAAATACAGTGTACAACTGCAAATTGTACTAATACGTTTTCCTTCCATTTCTATAATGAGGAAATATAGCAAAGGAATATACCCCTGCTTGATTTTGTGGTCATCTCCTCTTTAATGAAACAAGGCTCTCCTTAGATTGCAAGGAATAATTGATATGGCTGAGCCTAAAATCCAAGGTCTTGAATGTCTAGAGTATGGGGATCACATAATGCCACTACTCCATGTTTGTCTACCAAAACAATCTCACTGTTTGTCAAAAACCCCAATGGTCTATGAAACCCTGCAATTGGAGCAATAGTAAAGTAGTTTGTACAAGATTCATCATTCCCATACTCTTCCATGACAATTTACACGTTTTTATTTTTGTTCAATTAGGATTTAAGAATTAAATCCATTAACAATTTAACACAATTTAGTCCAATTAAGAAAAAGCTCTAAGCGTTGTTAGCTTAGTCCAATTTCGAATACTACAAATAATCAGAAAATTAAAATAAAAACAAATATATAATTAAGTTGTCTTAAAATGTTATCCTTGAGAGCACATCACATTATGTGGTTCTAATGTATGTTTTTCGATGTAGTGAGGTATGGTTCAAGCAGTTCTAGAGTAAATCAATATTGAGTTGAAGATTTTTATAAAAGTCCTTCAAAAAATAAGTTGTCATACAAAACTAAATTTCTTAAATATTAAAACCTCATTAAAATCTCAATTAATAAAGTAATATCTTATCAATGTCTTATAAATTTTTAGGTTCTAAAAATTCAATGACATTCAATCATAGCATAGCAAATTAACTATAGAGTAAATCAATATTGAGTTTAAGATTCTTGAAGACACAGAATATCAAACTTTTTTATGAGAAATTTATGTAGTTATTAGATGAAACAAAGTGACCATAAAATAATTCAACGGTGGTTATGAAAACAAAAGTATAGCTGCTTGACATTTTCCTTTTGTATTTTTTAGCTTGTGGTCTTCAACACCAAAGAATAAATATCTATATGTATGACTAGCAAAACAAAGATATTAGTTAATTGACACAAATAACTAACTTTGGCCATATTTAAATAGAAAGGAATTCACTAAACAACTTATAGTTAAGTAGTACTGAGGTCATTATCAAAGCTTGCGGGTTCTATGTTCAAATCCAAAGTTATAGGAAAAACTACCAATAAAAAGAAAAAAGAATCCAAATCATTATAATAGTGTGAGCATTCGTAAAGGAATATTGCAGTGTCCTTAAATTCTGCATTAAGCCACTACCTAAGTTCAAAATGGGAGTAAAACTTCATTTTCATCCCTCATTATGTTAGGCGTTCTCAATTTAGTCCCCCAATGTAATGTATTCTTAATGTAGTCCCTCACTTATGAAATTTCGCTTCAATCAAATTTCTCCGTCTAACTTCTGCTAACTTGACTAACGAAAATGATGATGTGGCTGTTAAAGAGTGATGTGGCACTATTAAATGTCATGTTGGACATCCAAGTGGACACACCACTTAGGTGCTCCCCAAAACGAAGCCGTTTTGGGTACTCTTCCCTCTCCGCTTCTTCCCTTTCTTTTTCTCCTTCTCTCTCCCTCTCTTCTTCTCTCTCTCTCTCTTTCTCTTCTGGTCTCACGGTGCTCAAAGAAAGTTCCTCCTTTAATTCTCTAACGCTTCCTTCTGCTTAACCCCACTTCAACTCCCAAGCAAATATTTGGTGAACAGAACTAATTGTTGTAGTTGGTCACCATCTCCCTTTGCTTGGTCGTAGGGTCCTGGGGAGCCAGGCCATTCTGCCATGGCGGGCTACTGACAACACTGGAATTTTCTAAATTCAATCCTTCAGCTGAAAACTTTTTGTTATAAAATTACTTGGCACTATCTTTACATTTTAGTTTGAGGGCCTCCTTATGCAAGCTGCTCCACACACACAAAAAGGAAGAAAGTTGAACATTTTATTTACCCTTCCTTTTATTTTCTGCAGAATTCAACCAAGTTGGAGGATAATTTTCCTGAAGGTCAAGGTATGGTCTCATCTTGAAATTATCTTACCAAGAATCTAAGTGCTACTGACTTGTGCTCTTTTCTTCCTCAACTTTTCTTTTCCTTTTCTTGAGAAAAGATGGGAAAGACGTAATTATATGTTTGATAAAACATTTAATTTCTATATATTTGGAATTGGTTTTAAGTGTGAATATGTGGTTGAAGTTGAACTACATATATGAATTTTCATGGGCTCTTTTGGTGTTCCTATATTCAATTTTTATTTAATAAGAGTTCCATTGCCTGTTGTTATGTCCTTGCTCTTGCTGTCTCATTTAAAGTGAGCTGCTGTGTTATGCAGGCATTGCAGATAAACCCTACAAAAGCAGCTTTTCTGGCACTGTTCCTGAAGACAATTTTGCTGTATGTTTGCAGAATGCTTCTGTGTTTGAAGATCAGCTTTATCCGGTTCATTCTGCTTCGGCGTCACCTGCTCCTGGTTTCATGTGAGAATTTCTTCATTAACAACTTTGGTGAATTTCTTAACCGCATGCCCCCACTATTTCCATCATTTTGTTTTGGTCTTGAAATATACAATTGAAGACATAAATAAATCCTCTACATGATATGAATGATCAAAGGAAATGTCATTTTTTTTTTCTCATATGTGAGATATTTTAAATTTTAAAGAGCATCTTTTTAAAATTTTGAGCTTTATGATATTAGAGTTTCCAATTCTTCAATAGGTGTATCAAATATTCTTTTTGTTTGTGTATGTTACCGATCAGTCCATGTTAGACTATGTTAAAAAAAAAATTAAGACACAGACCAACTGAGTAAACTTGGAACTTAATGAAAATCTAACCTGATTAAACCCAAACATTTTTTCTGACCTGTCTGGTCGGGCATTTTTCTAACCCTAGTTAAAATTATACCATGGTATGGAAATCATTGACTTAGATACTATTATCCTGCTTCATCATGTTTTAACTAAATTTTTTTTGGCTTAATTGCAATTTTGATCCCGCTATTTTAATCACTTGAACATTTTGGTTCTCCTTCTTTAAAAATGAACTATTAAGTCCATCTATATTCATAAAATGTACAAGTTTAGTTCATTTATCTTTAAGTCAAAATTCTTAGGTTTATTTCAAAGTGTAAAGTTCTCTGATTCATAATCTCATCGTTCATATTGAAGGGCTANATTATATAAGTTATGACGAACATCAAATAAACTCACCAAAAAAATCAAATATCTCCATAAGCATTATATTTATATCTTGACAAAATTGCTATGTATATATAATTCCAAGTTAAGAAATATATCGAGAATAAATAAGTCAATGGGAAAGCCAACCTTATTAAGCTTGCAATTTTCATTTTTGGTAAGAAAAAATTTTATGAACCAACTAAGTTGTGCTAGTTAAGCTTACAATTTTGTTGAATATTAAAGATAATTCTTTTAAGGTTCTAAAATTTAGAACAAAAGATAATAAAGTACTAAAATGATAAAATTTTCAACTGTGTCTACCATATTGTGAAAAATTACCAAAACACCTATAAGTGCTATATATTGTTATTATGTTCATATATGTGTTTATTATATTTAAATATTTTTGGTCTTTTTATTCAAGTTCTAGAACTTAAGAAGAATAAACTTAGTAACAAACGAAAGATGGTATGTGGCCTATGATTTATGGATGAGGACAGCAAACAAAATTATTACCATATGATCAGTTTTTGTGGTGGAGATCACTAATTAAAAAAACTGATGTACACATCTCTACATCAATCTGAACTTCACAGAGCATAGGATGCATGTTATAACATAGAATGTTCTTCCATAACATTGCCTTTGCCTTCTTAATTGCATAGCAAAGAAACTGCCGGGATGAGAAGAAACGGAGAAGAACTACCAGGTATGGTGCACATTCTTTCAAGGCTACCAGTCAAATCTTCTGGATTTACATTTCCAGCGGCAACTTAGTGATTTACAGGGTCCTCGCAATGGCATATATCTTCTATCAAATGAATCTTCCTACATCTTAATAAACCCTTCCATGAGAGAATATAAAATTATTCATTCCTCTTATAAAAAATCCCACCAGTCCCTGGACTTGGTTTCCTTGCCAAGGCTAATGGATACAAATTAAGTTGATGGATATGATAAATTTATTATTGGGTTTATGGTTGAAAGGTGTCTCAGAAAATTATCATATTTCTACAGATGATCTTAAAATGCTCCAATTTAGTTTAAGAAATCAGCTGGTGTGGTTGTTTATCCAAATCCAGAAAGTGAAAATGAGAAATACTTCAATGTTTGGGTAATGGAAGAGCAAGGTAATGAAAATCTTGGACAAAGTACTTTACTATTGGACCTATTGTAGGAGTGATAAGCCCGTTAGGGTTTTGGAGAAACCATCATATTCTTTTGGAAAATGAAAATGGAGGAATGGTGGTGTATGATCCCCACACTTTCAAGATCTTGGATTTCATGCTCAGCCATTTTCGTTAAAGAACAAACAAAGAAATAAATTTTCAAACCCACAAGCATGTGTAGCATTCATTGAAGACATGTAGATTCATTTGACTTATTGGGCGGATGTGACTCTCAACCCTCTTAACTGAGATGAAATCATATTGGTTTACTCCAAATTGAACAGACAAGGTGAGATAATATGTGAAATGTTAATATCATCTTTGATTAGAATTGTGTGGTTGCTTGAAAAAAGTATCATCCAATACAAAGCAAAAGGAATGGCCAAAAAACACTACAAAGTAAAAGAAAATGTTTGACCTAATGAACAACAGCACAAAACAGAGCTATGTGGAGCAATTTTCTGAAGATTATAAACTCTTCAACATACTTTTAGTTTCCCTCATCTATTTAATAGAAGATGTCAGAAGCCATAGTTAACAAACAACCAATGAAAGAAAGTCAATTATTACCTAACATTCGCAAAATCTCTGCCGAAGCCATTGCCCATAAGCTGGTGATTCAGGCTGGAAATCCATTATATTACCAACAAATTCAAGGACTTTTACGTTCACTTGGATATACAGGTTTCAGGATTCTTCTTTCCTTAGATCTTGAATCCTTGCCCTCTGTGCAAGGAATTGCTCTTCCTGAGCCCTTTTTGCAGCAAGGGCTTCCTCATCAAGTACTTGAATTGGAAACCACTCTGGCAATCTCAACCAACTAGGATTCTTCTCTGTATTCTCATTACCCTGATATATAGATTTAGTGTAGCCCCTCAAAACAGGTTTTAACTTTGAAACAGCAAAATCCGCTGTTGTTCCCACAATAGCAAAGCCGATAGAGTATCGGACTGCGCCAAGTGGACCACCTAACATTCCAAAAATGAAAAACAACTTTTAAGTCATATGAGATGGAGATCAACCACAAATTTGAGGTAAGAGGTAAGGATTTAGTCCTTGTAGCCTTATTAGCTTATTGAAGTCCAGATTTATACGACAATTATATCTACACTCAATCCACCACCAAGCAAAGATAGGATCCAAACCAAAGAAAACATGAATGGGAATACAGACAGTGAGCAATATTTTACTTGGAAACTCATGAGGATTTTCATTCTCTTCTTTCTTCATTGAAAAATAGTTGCAGATCAGCTGATGTCTAATTTTTCATCGCATGAGGGCCCCCAATAAAAAGCCCTATTGAACTAGGTATTAATACCAAACCATATGCCAATTTTGGAATGATTAGAAAGAAAAGAAGAAATGAAGAAAAATAAAATCCAACTTTGGAAAACAAAGGAGCAAGAAAGTTTAAACATGAAAAAGATTATAAATAGCATTCTGCAACATCATTGCAGTCTATAATGCCTCATATAAGCTATTATATGGTCCAGAATATATAATATATTAATATGCTGATACAATTAAATTGAAGCAAATAGCTCATTTAAAGGAAAAAAAAAATGATAAGAAATAATCAAAGAAAATCTCATTAAAATATTCGACAAAAGACCCCATCAAGAGCAGGCATTTAGAACTCCCATGTAGTTATGACAGACAAAAGTTGGTAGCACACAGGAACACACACACACACACAGTGGCAGAATTGAACCTTGCAGACGCCCAAGAAGAGCACCAGTTCCAAATCCAGCTATTGCGGAGTTCCATAGATCATCAGGTCCTGTTTTTCTAGTTGCAGTTACAAATTCACGTGCCCCTGACAATTAAGACAAACCATTTCAGTTCAGTCCAACATAGTGACTTAATTCATTCCTTACATCTTGTCCCATTAAGATTTTCACAAAAAGCTTCTAATATAATTTCTTACTTTAACATTTTACTTTTCCATTTCCTGATCTTTCTTTTCAAATTTATACTCTACACGTGTTGAATTTGAACCCTTGGAATTGACAAATGGCATCAGAAAATGAGATACTTGTGATATGGCTGCATGGCAGATTGAAAAAAAGATGTGGGTGTGGAGAACTCTTTCTTTCCTTCCCTGTAGTAATTGTAAATGGGATAATCTCCTCCTAATGTATTTTCTGTTAATTTCTTATTATATAGTTAGTATTGGAAAAAATATTGTGTAGAGGACATGTTGCTTCTGTAAGTTTCCTTTAGTTGTTTAGACTTTAACTATTTTTTGCAACTATTATTTTACATTGTACTTTAGGTTGGTGATGAGGAATCACGTGATAAAGCAGGACAATAGTGTCTAATTTTGCTAATAAAGATGAAACTTTGCAAAAACAAGCAGAGGAAGCAACGAGTAGTCAGTCCTATGCAATGAAGGACGAAAATAGTTGAGTATAAAAGATTATTAAAATTGAAAACTCAAGGAGGGTAAAATTAACAAAAGAGACAATACATACATCAATAATACATTGCATCAACAAAAATATCACTGGAAGTTCAGTTTGGAAATAAATCTCAAATTTCACAACAAAAAACACAATTGCACCTGTAATTTTGCAATTTTGAAGTATATCACAGCCACAATATTCCACAAATACAATCCATTAGTAATGCATTTTCTTGCCATTTCTAAAACGAAACCACAAGTTGGACTCCTTCAGTGGCCGGAGACGCATTTTGAATACGTGATGAGGAACTATGGCAAAGGAATATACCCCTGCTTGATTTTGTAGGTCATATTCTCTAAATGAAACAAGGCTCTCCTTGTAGATTGCAAGGGCTAAACTCTGAGCCTGAAATCCAAGGTCTTGAATGTCTAGAGTATGGGGATCACATAATGCCACTACTCCATCTACGTCTCTCAAAACAATCTCATTGTTTCTCAAAAACCCCAACGGCTTAGAAACTCCTACAATGGGTCCAATAGTAAAGTAGTTTGTCCAAGATTCTTCATTCCCATACTCTTCCATGACCCATACTTTGATATATGGAGGACTTTGTCCTACATATTGATGATAAATCACACTAGCACATTCCTTGAACTCAAACATGTGAACATCATCTCTATCAATATCATTATTTGGCAGTCTTATTTCTCGGAACACTTGATCAACCATGTCAAATCCAATAATAATCCTTTCTTCAGAACCAACCAACCAGTGACACGATCCATGAAGAAATGGAGCTTCATAACTGTACAAACGCCTGTGTTTTGGCACAGGGCTAAGGACATCTCTCCAACCTTCAGAATCAGAATTTAGACGATATATTGCAGCTCTCCGAGAAAGGTGATATGTGATACCCTCAGCACGATTAAAACAAATCACAACAACTTTGAATTCATTAGCCTTGGCATCGAAACCAAAACTCGGAAGTATTATTGAGCCTGTGATCTCTGGGAAAGGAATAACTTTAAATTCTCTCATGGAAGGGTTTATTAACATGTAGAAAGACTTAGTTTCTACAAAATATATGCCATTGCAAGGACCCTGAAAATGAAGACCCTCCATATGATTATCTTGCAGGTCGTTTAAATCCAGAAAATTTGGGGAGGACATGATGTTTGTTGTTTGGTCAAAAGAGATCATAGAGAGGAAACAAAGGTCTTGGTCCAGTACTGCGTAGTTCTCATAAGGGTCGAAAGGACACTTTCCTGAAACCAAGAAATGATCATCATATTTCAGGTTCATCTCATTGAAGGAGACATAATGTTTGGATACAAAGCTTGGGTCTTGGATGAGATGGCACCAAGATTTCTCAACACATTTGAATCGCATTAAAGATTTGACGGGTAACCTTAAAAGAATGGCAGGCACCAAATCTTGGAGTTTTTCCCTGTTTCTTGTCATTTCTCTAGTTTCTATCTTTCTTGCGTGAAAGAAAGAAAAATCTATATATGTTTATTGAACAAGATAGCAGTCTCTTGTTTTAATTGATCTCATGTATGGCAATATTAGCTCNTTTCGAATACTACAAATAATCAGAAAATTAAAATAAAAACAAATATATAATTAAGTTGTCTTAAAATGTTATCCTTGAGAGCACATCACATTATGTGGTTCTAATGTATGTTTTTCGATGTAGTGAGGTATGGTTCAAGCAGTTCTAGAGTAAATCAATATTGAGTTGAAGATTTTTATAAAAGTCCTTCAAAAAATAAGTTGTCATACAAAACTAAATTTCTTAAATATTAAAACCTCATTAAAATCTCAATTAATAAAGTAATATCTTATCAATGTCTTATAAATTTTTAGGTTCTAAAAATTCAATGACATTCAATCATAGCATAGCAAATTAACTATAGAGTAAATCAATATTGAGTTTAAGATTCTTGAAGACACAGAATATCAAACTTTTTTATGAGAAATTTATGTAGTTATTAGATGAAACAAAGTGACCATAAAATAATTCAACGGTGGTTATGAAAACAAAAGTATAGCTGCTTGACATTTTCCTTTTGTATTTTTTAGCTTGTGGTCTTCAACACCAAAGAATAAATATCTATATGTATGACTAGCAAAACAAAGATATTAGTTAATTGACACAAATAACTAACTTTGGCCATATTTAAATAGAAAGGAATTCACTAAACAACTTATAGTTAAGTAGTACTGAGGTCATTATCAAAGCTTGCGGGTTCTATGTTCAAATCCAAAGTTATAGGAAAAACTACCAATAAAAAGAAAAAAGAATCCAAATCATTATAATAGTGTGAGCATTCGTAAAGGAATATTGCAGTGTCCTTAAATTCTGCATTAAGCCACTACCTAAGTTCAAAATGGGAGTAAAACTTCATTTTCATCCCTCATTATGTTAGGCGTTCTCAATTTAGTCCCCCAATGTAATGTATTCTTAATGTAGTCCCTCACTTATGAAATTTCGCTTCAATCAAATTTCTCCGTCTAACTTCTGCTAACTTGACTAACGAAAATGATGATGTGGCTGTTAAAGAGTGATGTGGCACTATTAAATGTCATGTTGGACATCCAAGTGGACACACCACTTAGGTGCTCCCCAAAACGAAGCCGTTTTGGGTACTCTTCCCTCTCCGCTTCTTCCCTTTCTTTTTCTCCTTCTCTCTCCCTCTCTTCTTCTCTCTCTCTCTCTTTCTCTTCTGGTCTCACGGTGCTCAAAGAAAGTTCCTCCTTTAATTCTCTAACGCTTCCTTCTGCTTAACCCCACTTCAACTCCCAAGCAAATATTTGGTGAACAGAACTAATTGTTGTAGTTGGTCACCATCTCCCTTTGCTTGGTCGTAGGGTCCTGGGGAGCCAGGCCATTCTGCCATGGCGGGCTACTGACAACACTGGAATTTTCTAAATTCAATCCTTCAGCTGAAAACTTTTTGTTATAAAATTACTTGGCACTATCTTTACATTTTAGTTTGAGGGCCTCCTTATGCAAGCTGCTCCACACACACAAAAAGGAAGAAAGTTGAACATTTTATTTACCCTTCCTTTTATTTTCTGCAGAATTCAACCAAGTTGGAGGATAATTTTCCTGAAGGTCAAGGTATGGTCTCATCTTGAAATTATCTTACCAAGAATCTAAGTGCTACTGACTTGTGCTCTTTTCTTCCTCAACTTTTCTTTTCCTTTTCTTGAGAAAAGATGGGAAAGACGTAATTATATGTTTGATAAAACATTTAATTTCTATATATTTGGAATTGGTTTTAAGTGTGAATATGTGGTTGAAGTTGAACTACATATATGAATTTTCATGGGCTCTTTTGGTGTTCCTATATTCAATTTTTATTTAATAAGAGTTCCATTGCCTGTTGTTATGTCCTTGCTCTTGCTGTCTCATTTAAAGTGAGCTGCTGTGTTATGCAGGCATTGCAGATAAACCCTACAAAAGCAGCTTTTCTGGCACTGTTCCTGAAGACAATTTTGCTGTATGTTTGCAGAATGCTTCTGTGTTTGAAGATCAGCTTTATCCGGTTCATTCTGCTTCGGCGTCACCTGCTCCTGGTTTCATGTGAGAATTTCTTCATTAACAACTTTGGTGAATTTCTTAACCGCATGCCCCCACTATTTCCATCATTTTGTTTTGGTCTTGAAATATACAATTGAAGACATAAATAAATCCTCTACATGATATGAATGAT